>RJWH01001294.1:294062-409084 GCA_004363575.1 Solenodon paradoxus | reverse complement strand
CAATTTAGACCAAGGTCTCCATTCTCTTGCTGGCTCTAAACAGAGAACCACTCATACTTTCTGGAAATCATCAATTTCTTTGACTCAAGGCCATCTTCTTCCCTCTTCAAGGTTAACAACATTCCTTCTCGTTGCATCTCTCTGACCAATTCTGTCTTCCTCTTCCAGTAAGACTCTTGCCATTAGTTTGGATCTACCTCCATATTCTCCCATCTCAATGTCACCAGCATAATTACATCTGTAAAGCTCTTTTCTTCCATGTAAAGTAACACATTACAGGTTCTAAATATTAAGGCAGGTACATTTTTGGAGAGCTTTTGCTCTGCTGACCACAGGAAGTATTGCCTTCCTGAGAAAATTACACTTCCACAATTTTTTGTTTGTTTGAAAAGTGTGACCTGAGGTAACTGAATTTATCTGAAACTCAGTTTCTTCATTTATGAAAACGAATATAGAACATATTCCAGGCATCTGTTATGATTAAATGTGATAATGCATATAAACAGCACTGAGTCTTCAAAACCTCAAAAATGTTGTTATAAATGTGACACCCCTGAGTTGTTACCATAATTCTACCAAAAGAGATTCATTCTTCCTGCTTTATTTTATGTGGACTTTTTAAAATTAGAAATAATCACTGACCATGAGGAGTAATTCTAAAGAACAGTGAATATGATATATGAAGTGAAAATAACAAGGACAGCTATCATTTCATTTTGCAATTTTTTTCAACATAGTGCTAGAATTCTTACTTCTCCTTTTATAAATTGCTAAATTTGTCTTTATATTTCATTCAGAATCTTTGCATCTGTGACCACATAACATATTGGTTTGTAATTTTTTTCCATCTTTGCTCTTTTTTAGTCTTTATTTTATTTATCCTTAGAGCACAGGTACATGTTATATATTTGTCAGGTTTTGTATTAAAGTTAGACTAGCTTTTTAGAAATGAGAAATTACTCACCCCTCCATTTCCTGAAGGAAGTTGTGTAAAATTAGGAGACTTTTTTTATAAAAAAAAGTATTTGATGGATTTCATCAAATCTAGGTTAATAAATTTTCTAGGGGAATATTTATTACGAAATCTATTTATTAAATTAAGGTTATCAGAATTTCTGCTTCTTCATTTTGGTAGGTTTAATTTTTCAAAACATTTTCCCATATTATGCAAACTATATTTATCAACATAAAGTCATTCATAATATTTATTCACTTACTATCTTGGTAATATCTGTAAGATCTGGGGTAATATTCCTTATTTGCTTCCTACTATGCAATAGTGTTGTTTGGGGTTATATTTTATTAGTATTTTCAAAAAACAACTGTTACCCTGTCAATTTGATTATTTTCTTTCTGTTGTTTTTATTTTAATGTTTCCATTGCTACTGTTGCTTTAATTTCTTCTTAAGTTGAAATCTGAGATTTTGATGTTTGCATTCTAGTAAAGCATTTTATGTAATAATTTCCCTCAATTGTTTAAACTTCATCCAACAAATTTTGATGTTATACTTTAATAATAATTCAACAATAGATATTTTCTAATTTTTCCTTGTGATTTCTCCCATGATCTATGAATTATTTATGTGTGTTCTATTTCCAAATATTTGGAAATTTTTTTATTATTTTATTAAAACCTTTGTGGGCTAAGGCAATATTCTGCAAGTTATCAATTTTTTGAAGTTCATTTTGAGTTATTTTACAGCCAATCCTATGTCCTATCTTGGACAAGCTTCCTTATGTATTTAAAAGATGTATTGGGTAGATTATTTCATAATTGTCAATTCAGTTGGGTTGACTAACAATGTAGTTTATATGTTCTCACTAATATTCTGTCACCGTGTTCTATAATTTTGTAAGAGAAAAGAATTAAAATCTACAACTATCAGACTTCTTCAACTTTCAATCTTTAGTTTGTTATTATGCTCATCCAACAAATGTTTTAATTAAGATAATTCCCATTTCAATTCTAGAATTTCCATTTGATTTTTTTATAGCTACAGTGCCTCTGCTGAGTTTTTCATCTATTCATGCATGGTAATTTTTTAAACCTTGACATTCTTCAACATTTCAATAATAATTAAAACAATTCTTGTGTGCTATTTCTAACATTTGAAACCTAGTGGTCAGTTAATATCGATTGTTTTTGTTATCTGTAATGATCACATTCGACACTTCTTTGCATATCTAATAAATCTTTGTTGTGTGTAAACATGGAGGAGGATATAAGAGTCTAGATTATTGTGTCATCTTTTAAAGAGTTTTGGATTATTTTTCTGGCAATCACTTGAATCACTGGTAGATCCTTTTGATTCTTTCGTATAGTTTGATCCTTTAAAACTTTCATAAAATATTTTTCTGATTTGTCTTAATACCAGGACAGACTCTACCCTAGAAAATGAATATATGACAAATAAGACATTTGAATATCTCCACTATGACTGAGGAATACTTCTGAAATCTTACAGTCCTTTGCACACTCCCATATCTCCATTTACTTCTCAGTTCCACAGCAGTTGCAGTCTTCTTGACTTTGCAGAGTTTACCCTGCCTGTGTACAGTCCAGTGCTCAGTAAAGAGTCTGCAAAGAATCTACGCATAGACTTTCAGGAATTCTCTGCATGTTTCTTTTCTTTCTTTGCTTCTTCTTTTTTTTTTTTTAGTATCCTGAACCACAAATTCCAAACAAATCATGTTTCCCAGTCTTTTATCTCTGCCTTCTCAGTTCAACATGAGTTTTTCCTTCGCTTAGTTTCCATCTCTGTGTCTTCTGGTTCTATATATGTCCCCAGGTGGAAAGTCAGAGCAAACCTGGGGAAGTTAGAAATACACAACAGAATTAGGAATATGCTTGAATAACCCATAATGATACCCCAAAGGTAACACTATCCCCAGGAAAGTTCATCAGTTTGTCTGTAAGCACATAGACTGTCATTTACCATAAACTCCAATCTTGTCAGTTCTGAATATTGATTTTGTCATCTTGTTAGCACTCCAGGAAAGATCCAGCTCTCAGGAGAACTCTCACATTGGCCAAACTCATGAGGCCAAATTATAAGTTAATAATGTCAATTAATAAAATAAGCTGTCACTGGTAACCATATTTTTCCTTTCTGTATGCCCATAGAAGCAAAATAATAATTTAAAAATAGCTTGACAAGATTAAATAGATCAATGAAATGTTTAATGGTATCATGTTACAGTAAGAATGGACCTCCTAAATGGAATAATATATTATTAATGTCACATATTATGAATTCATATTTGTAGAAGGATGAGATTTGTTGGATTTTGCTTTACATTTAATTTTTTAGTAGTTATTTTTTTCTGTAAGAAATTTTTGAGAGATTTCTTCCTTCTGGGGTTTTATTGGCAAATTAGACAAGAATTTTTGTCTCCTGAATCTCACAATGTAGCATGAGGAACAACAAGAAACTGCAGCACAATATTTCAAGTGTTACCCATTGTACTAGGAAGTCACATATGAAGGACACCCAACTTATTCTTGAGAAACTAATGAAATCTTTCCTGAGATGATCTCTAATTTAAACCTGAATGAATGGTATATATTAGACTGATGAAATTAGATTGCTAAATTAAAATAGAAAGTGAAAAGTGTTTCCAATAGAACTTAAAGATAAGAGATACTAGAACATGTACATGCTTGGAACTGTAAGTATTTCTCTATGTTTGGAAATTAGAGTGTGAAAAGAGAGGAAGAACATTATCGGAAAATATTAAACAGTGAAAAGTAATAATGGAACCTGTGCTATATGTAGTGTGTGTGTGTTGTGTGTGTGTAATCACTAATTAGAATGTGAATAATAAACTAGGAAGTGGGAGAAGGGGCAAGAAAGGGAAGTTTGGTGTCAGAGTAACCAATCTGGAAGTTGTTAGAATAATCTGTTTGAAAGATAATTCTCATTAATAAAACTCCAGAATACATTAAAATAAAAAGACAAATAAGGATATATGAAAAAGAGAAACTTGACAAGATTTGCTAATCAGTTGAGTGTGGGGTAAAAGGAAAATAGGGGATAAGTGCCAAAGCTGTGGTTTAAGTTGTTGAATGAAAAGTATAATTGGGTGGAAAACATCTGAGTGGAATTTTTGAGGTGAAGACAATGAATTTAAATGTGACATGATTATTTTAGTGGAAAATAATAAAGATGCTTGCCAGATGGGAGTTGATTAATGGTATCAACATTTAACCCAAGAAACTTTTTTTTCCAAGGTCGTAATGCCTTGTTTTGCTTGCAGGTGGTGATAATATGCATAAAATACAGTGGAAAGTAAGGGAAAAGGGAGAGTCATGGAAACCGTTAGAAGAGGCAAAGATAGGAGACTAGAGAATAGAAAAGGACAATAGAAAAGGAAAGAAGAGAAGAATGTAAAAAGAACAGAATCCCAGCAGACATAAAATTCATCCAGGGAACAGAAATTAAGTCAGTATAGGCAGAGGCATAAAGTAAGGAGAATGTGAATTAGGAGACACCATATCCTAAAATCTAGGAAGAAGAGTCTATAAAAAAAAAAAATGAGGTTAGTGTTACCACATGATGCCAAGTGAGAACAGCACCTATGAAAACCCCCTGTGATAGAAGAATAAGGCATGGGTCATAGAGTGTGAGCTCGAATCTAAAGAAAGATTGCTAAAAATATTTCATCTCCAAATCAAACATAAATTTATTTGAGAAAATGTATTTGAAAGATCCAGAAGGAACTTATTTCCTTTTTCTCAAAACTTCTATAATAACTCATTTTTATCACTGTTGCCATATGACCAAGTAATTTACTTCTGAAAACTTATTCCAGAGAAACAAAGACTTATGTTTACATAAAAAATCTGTGCTTACATTTTATAGCATCTTTATTAATAATAGCCCAAAAAAGCAACTGATACGGATTTTCAATGGGTATATGATTAAATGTGATAATGCATATAAACAGCACTGAGAATTATATATTGCACCATAAAATGCAGCACAGAAATGAAAAGGAACAAATTATTAATACATGCATCAGCCTGAATGAATCTCCAGAGAATCATGTTAATTATAAAAAAGTCAGTTCAAATAGCATATACTATCTGATATATTATTTATATAATAATATTTTAATTGATGAAACTATAGAAATGGAGAACATATTAGTGGTTTAAAAAGAGGTTGGACAGGAGAGAAATAAAAGGACAACATAAGATATCTTTATAATTATGAAAATGCTCTGTATCTTGACTATACTGATACCATCATCCTACTTGTAGTATTTTACTATTGTTTTCCAAGATGTTGCATTGGTGGAAACTGAACAAAGAGTACATGGGCTCTCTTTTGATATTTCCTAAAACATGTGAATCTATAATTTTTAAAATGTCTAGAAAGCAAAAATAAAGTGCATTATGAATAGTTAAATGTGCATGAGTTTTAAAGTCAAATTATTAGAGGGTTAAGTCCTGTGTTTGCCACATTTTTAGCTATGCCAACCTTATTTGACTGAACCTTAAATAAAATGATAGTCATCTAAATAAGCATGACTATCATTGTCACCACCAAAATCCATATACAGTCCTTATTATGTGCCAGTTACTGTTTTAAGCACTTTGCATTTTTCAACATTTACACTCTAAACAACCCTACCAGGTATCATCATTATCTTAATTTTAAATATGGAGAAACTGATACACAGAAAGTGAATTACTTTTCACTCAGGACAACACAGATACAAGCTGAACATGAATTTGAACCCAGGTAGTCTTTCATAAGACTTGGTAACTGTTCTAACATTTATCAGGCTCAGAACCAAAGTAAAACTGGAGGTCACGCAGTCTATATCTAATTTCTGAAGACATATCGATTAGCTAATAAACTATTATAATGCATATTTTATCCTTCTATTTTGACAAATATACTGTACAATCACCTGGAAGTTGAGTTTGAATTAAAAATTCTCAGACTTTTCACATTTCTTCCCTGTAAGCATGGCGTACTTTCTCTTTCCACTCATGGTTTGGATCCACAGTGGGAGAGGTCGCTTTGCACATTTAGTCGACCACCACAGTCTACAATTCTAAGTCTCACCCACCTTCAAGACCACAGGTCTGCAAACCATTGAGTAAGTGTGCCCTTGTAAAAGAAATTAGGGAACAGAACTGTGTAAGCCCTGGAACATAAAGATTTAGACACGGACTTCTTGAATCTTGATTAACAGAATCCTGATCCAGTGGTGGGAGGATAGTCTCCAGGTAGAATGGCCTGAAAAATCTGCAGGGAGAATGACAGCTGAAATAGATCCAAGCACAGTTCATAGTAGGGTTCCTTCTTACTCAGGTCTAAGTATGACAGCAGTCTCATTTCAACAAGAACAATAATTTCCTTTCATGTTTCTTGGTAGATGGACTGAAGACTTTTACCAGATTTCTTAAAACTGAATTCAGTGAGGAAAACATTGAATTTTGGATAGCCTGTGAAGATTTCAAGAAAAGCAAAGACCCTCATAAGATAATCCTTAAAGCAAAAATAATTTATGAGGAATTTATACAGAATGACGCTCCAAAAGAGGTACAGTAAAGATGACTACATAATTTATAACTGTTTGAAATTTTTGAGACGATCATATGTTGATATCCTCATATCAGAAAGATCAGTTTTTGTTGAAGCAAAAATGGCCATTATTTATATAGAGTCTACATTCAAACAGAATGCATTGTAAGATATTACCTCTGGGTGTGGGGGGATATAATCAAAGTCATTCCTGAGGGTTATTTTTATTCTAGATGAGGGTGAATATATCGCCCCATTTAGATTCATTTATTAGTCATATCAATCATCTTAAAACAAGCAACCTCTTGTACAAACTTAGTTTAAGTGATGAAGGCAAGAGAAATGAAACTCGTGTAAAGTGCCACTTTAATGTTAGTTCATCTACTTATAAAAAGTTTTGTTTGCTCCAAAATGATTATCCTTTCACCTCAGAATAGACTAAGGAAAATTCATAATAGAGACATAGATAAACTCAAACTGGCAATAGTTCAAGTAAGAAAACAATTGTGATTTTCCTTGACTGCAAGCACAGTATGAGTTAAGTATGTGAAACTATTTCTAAAATAACTATAAAACTGGCAACTATTTCTTGAATATTATCAAATATGAATTGAACTATCCATATTTTATTATGCTCTAAATAGTATATTTTCATCAAAATAGTGGAATTGACCATTTATAGCCATCATGAGTTCTGTTTGACCAAAAATTGGTAATGTTCATGAAGCAGCATTGTCTATGTGTATACCCTTCCACATGAAATGATGATTGCTTTTCTTGTTTTAGTATGTTTCAGTTTGTTCTGTATTTCAATGTATTATTCTGCTTTTCCTAAGAACAACCTTACAACCATTTTATAAAAAAAAAAAAAAAAAGACAGTTGTATGGCATTATCCACAAGGGAAAAACAAAAGACTTTTAACTGAAAACTTACCACCATGAAATCCAAATACATTAGTAGTGCTTTGATAAAATGTATTAAAGATAGCACATCTTTAAAAACATATTCATTTTTAATATACAATTGCCTGTATAAAATAACAAAATTATAATGAAAAAAAGCTCTGGGATAAACAAAAGCACCCCATTGAAATTTCAACTATGCCCAAAATTAGTTTGCCCTCATCAAAATAATTTAACTTTTATGACATTTAGTTTTCAGTTTGAAAATTGGTTGAACTTAATGATGTCAATTATTCAAGATTCAATGGCAATATTCCATTATTCTAAATTAGCAGAGGGTGAGAACGACCATGAACATAGGGAGAAAAAGTCAGATGAAATACCAATCCAGAGTGATTCATTGATCTCTTAAACCCCTAACTAAGATATTGCTATATGCTCTCAACATTGGCTCAAATCTTCACTTTTTTCTGTCTCCAAGATGTTTTCTTAAGTAGACTGACTAAAGTTTACTTTTTAAACTATTATTATCCAGGTTAATATTGATTTTCACACCAAAGAAGTCATTGCTAAGAACATCGCCCATCCCACTCTCATGATCTTTGATACTGCACAGAGCAGAGTGTATCAGCTTATGGAACAAGACAGTTACACGCGCTTTCTGAAATCCGACATCTATTTAGATTTGATAGAAGGAAGACCTCAGAGACCAACAAATCTCAGAAGACGATCTCGTTCATTTACCTGTAATGAATTCCAAGACGTAAAGTCAGATGTTGCCATTTGGTTATAAAGAAAATCTATTTTGATAATTTTGATGGCAGCTGTATAATACTGCTTCTAAGATGCAACATTTTTATGCTAACAAATGGGTACATCTTTTAAAATAGCATATATTGTGCAAGTATTTAAAAATCTAAATCAAAACTTTTATTCTAACAATCACCCTAACTGTCAATGTAGTCTGTAAAACCTTCAATTTGATTTAATTTCATTTGTAATCAGAAAAATATTACTTAATTAAAATCATTGAAAAAGTAGTAAACAATATTTCATAAGATTGTAAAGTTTTTAAAAAGTTGTCGAAAGTTTGACCAAATATCTTTTATAGTTTGCATTTTATTTGCTCAGTGTAAACATTATGCTCAGGTGTCCATGTATGTGGACAAAATTTTCCATAATGATAAAACTTGTCATCCTCTCTCTCTCTCTCTCTCTCTCTTTCTCTCTCTCAGTGTAGACGTGTTCATTTATTATAATGAAGATGATCATTTGTTCTTGAGTTACTAATTCTGTCTCAAGAATAGCTGTGTGTGTGTGTGTGTGTGTGTGTGTGTGTGTGTGTATGTGTCACTTCCAGTTATAAGCTAGTAACAGGAAATTTTGGAAGAACATATTCATCTCTACAGAACTTCCAGCTTAAATAGCATCAAGGTGATAACTGAGAATGGACTCTACACTTGGGCTCATTCTTAAGCTAACATGAGCTTTCCCAGTTATATGGAGCACACATCTGCTGGTCACAAATCTATAGACGATTCATGGTTCCAAGTTGGGAATGAGTGCAACATCTTCTCACTTTTGAGAAGAAGCTTCTTGCTAAAATAGAGAACAAGTCTGTGTTTTGAATTAAGTCCAGAGGAGATGTATTCCTGGAGCAATTAGGTATCATTTTTGAACTTTTGAACTGGGGTAAAAATTAGAAACAAAGGGAGGTAAAGAAGCAAAGAGTCCAAAGTCCTAGAGACTCAAGTCTCCACCATACTGATACATAGACAGAAAATGTTCTCCCATTGATCATGTTTTATTGCAAATATTCATGCATCATTTAATAGCATATTATTCAAATCAGATTTGGTAATAAATATGCCCCTACTTCAGGGAAATATTTAATTTTATATGTGTGCTGAATGTTTGGTAAATGTCTGTATCTAAAGATACCATATTTGGCTTTGGCAAATGTTATTTTAGTTGAAATGTAAAATATAAAAATTAGATCACCACTGTAATAATAAATATTTTAATTTCTTCATTCATACAGTTAATGTTTATTTGACCACTAAGTGCTCAAAGTGACTACTGATCATCTTTCATGCTGTCAAACTAGACATGGGCTTTTTTCTTATTTTAGAATTGGGTAACATTGGATAATATAAGTTGAATTATTTTGTCACTGATATGAGTGCTAAGTCAATTCTTTAAACTACTTTGAACACGAATATAGCTTACCAAGAATTTCAAATATTATCTAAGAAATTCATAATTTTTCTATGGCTAATATGTATTTTCTTTTAGTGTAACAGACTTTTTCAAAAGATTTTGACTGTTTTACACACAAGAACAAACTTTCTAATTTCATCAGAAAAATCATTAATAGGATTTTTCTAGGACCACAAATATGTATTGTGTAGATATTTCATTTATAATACTTTTCAGAAGCATCCAATTCCTTTCCAAAATTATGAAATAGTCAATTACATCCTCCAAAAACATACCCAAACTTCTTGATGATGTTTATGTCTGACCTCAAGGAGCTTGTTTCTCTGGAGGAGATAATGTAGCCAAATACAGAAAACAAAATAAACAACAAGAGATGAGAAGGACATCAAGTAAAAAATGTGTCGACAGTACTGAGTACTGGCTGAAAGAATTGCAGAAATACATAATGAAATTTGAGACTTGAGTGTCTCAGTATCTGAGGGCCCTTAAATCAGGTATTTAACCCTCAGAAATGCATTTTGCTTCTAAGCATCCTTAAAATACACATATTTTAAAAAGATAAGGATTCAAGAGTTTTCATTTCTAATCCTCTTATGATCTCCACATTTGAGTATATCAAAGCTGATCACTGATGACTCTAAAGCACCCACTGATTGATGACCAAGCAAAAATATGAGGTAAATAATCACGCTTAATGAAGGAAAACTTCAGGCTAGCAGTAAATTTGGTGTATATTGGTCTAGAAAGAGGCAACAATTTTGCAAACTTAAAAATACATGAGAGAAATTGCAGTAAATACAGTTTGGGGTTTGTTTTCGTTTGTTTGTTTGTTTGTTTACCTGTCTTAGATATAAAACAGAATACCTTTAAAATTGGGTTGAATTAGGTTATTTGGGATATCTTGAAGCCCATAGAAAAAGTCAGTACCTCGGTTATCATATCTGTTATGTAATAGGATCTCAACAAATTACTGGAGAATCAAAAACAATGAGGAAGACAGTACAGTATTTCAGTGAAGAGCAAAGACTTAAAAATGTGGCCTTTGTTATTTGAAACCTGACTGCTACTTATAAATGCAGTATTTTGGGAAAGTTATGTTAAACATTTCAACTGCAGTGTTTCATTTGTAATATTGGAATAAAACACTTATGGTGTTCTTATGATGATTAATTTAAAATATTTTAAAGTGCCAAGTATAGATTAATCGATTATGACACCTCTCCCTTGTATCTGAGTTATCACACTGTTATTATAGTATTGAATTTCCTAATATCCAGATTACAAATAAAACACATTTTTCTAAGAATGGGATTTTCTTGAATAAAATATGGGAAGCTATTGCTCTCACCAAAAATCTTATAATTTTATACTGCACAGAAAAGTAAGTAGTAATATTTTAGTCAAATGAAAACAATATAAGCTTAAAAATCCTTCTAAAAACAATGCTTAATCATCTTAAATATTTGATGGATGTTTTCTTTAAAAGAAAAATAAAGGGACAAAGTATATGAACATAAATATGCCCAAATGTTCACAGATTTAACTACAGTGTTAACTAAATATAAAAGCATTGAATTCATTTTCATTGTGTCATATTAACTGCTCTTATATTTAATTTTTCTCTTTATCATCTTTCTAAAAAAAGAAACAAAACACAAACCCTTGCCAATTTAACCACAAGTTTATCTGTATCACCTGAAATCTTTTTAACAATGAAAATAAAATGTAATATATCCAAACCAATATTGTGTAACATGTTGAATGACTGAGCACATAGATACTGAAAGCCTTATATTTTATTTATACTCTTAGCTGCTGGACATTCAGAAGTGTATCAAAGAGAAATAAAAGTGAGAGAGAAAAGAGAGAAACTTTTTGTAGTATATACTCTGAAAAGTTTGCATTCTACAATACGCATCTGGAAGTCATGCTTTAACAAACATTCCTCCACATTTACCCTAACTAGCAAATTCATCTACAAACTGGTGCCGCCAATATTATTTATCTTTAACAACTTTCTTCACTTATTTAGGAGACAGTAGACCCATTCACTTGAATTAATGTTCTATGTCTTTTATAAAATAAAATCAAAACTGAAAACATACACACACAGGTAAATTCATTTAGGATTTGCTATTCTTTCTAATTTCATGTCATTGTTTTTGGCTTATAATCAACCAATTATAGAAGGTCATTTAAAGGAGAGGGAGAAAGAGACAGAGAGAGAGAAAGTGGGAGGAAAGCAAGAGAAGAAAGTGAATGAAAAGGAGGACAGAAGAGAGGGGAAGGAACAAAAGCAAGAGTTGAGAAAGAAGAAAAAAGGAAAAAACATTTTGATCAACACAAGATATAATGAAAATTATGACTTAAGTGGTAAAAATTTCATTATAACTATGATAGCCAATATGAATTATGATTTTTAAGGGTATAGTCACTTTATAGGGGGGAAAAGGCAACATTATGTTGTACCCTGCCTTCTAGAACTGAATTTTCTAGAGTAGAGATGAAAAATTTGGAAGAAATAAAGGAAATATTTTCAATATTATAAAGTAAAAATATTAGTATTGACTTTCAGATACTCTTTTTACAGCCTTATCTATGATATATTCACCTAAAAAATAAATAACAATTATGAAGAAAATAAGACTGAATTCTTACTAAGTTTGGGACTACTAGAAATATTAAATTCATACTTCATAGACTACTTACTACAGCAAAAAAGTGAATACAAAATACTTGTAAAGATTGTCATCAGTCTGGGAAACTCAACACATGTTTTCTGAATATTGAACTACAGTGCATGTAGAGAAATTGGAATATTTAAACATGAACTCAGATAAGATCATGTCAGGATAAATGATACCAACAATACATTTATTTAATAACCTATAACTTGGAATACTTTATACCTATTTTTTTCTTATTCATTCATACAGTGCCCCTGCTTCACCTCTTTCCAGTTACTGTGTCAGAGGGCAGCAAAGCAACAGTGAAAAACAGTATACAGTCTGTTGTTGAGGATATTGAACTCAATGGCATTCCTATGCAAGCAAACATATAAACCAGTGAGTTCAGCACAACATGAAAACATCACATATATCTCACTTATCTCTAAAAAAATAGGAAGACAGTTTTGCACAATAAAGTAAAACATCATAGTCACACCTTTGTCTTCTCAATATGTCTGAGTATTTTATAGTATGAGCATATACATTGGATTGCTATCTTTACATTGAAAATTCATTTTAAAGGAAATATAAACTGATCTCATGGAGCAGAAAAATGATCTTCATTCACACTAAAATGTGATTCATTAGAGGATCTCTTTAAATGCATCTCCCAGAAATATATTTAGAACTTATGTACAATTTTTTAACTTAGATACTTTGGAAGTAAATTTTTGATAGAGAAGTAAAACAAAATACAGAGTGTTAGGAAAAACTGATAAATGGACATTAGCCAAATAATCAGATATATACCTAAAACTATGAAATACATTTTTAGAAAAATCATTCAATAAAATTTTATTTATCTGTGTTGTTCATTATCATATCTGTTGTAAAATATAATGAACACATTCTCAAAAAGTCATGACTATAATCTTATAATTTGGTTCATTAATTTATTTTTGCTAGCCAATTTAAGGCATATTTTCTTCTATTCTATTTTTTTTTTGTTTGGTTTTTCTCCAGGTAATTATTTTGCCATACATTTGCTATATATATTTTCTCTACCATAAAAACATCACTATTTTTCTCTCACTGAAGAAAGTCATTGGGCAAACTGTTTAGGGTTATATAACAAAGCAGCAATCATGCTTTACAGAAGATTTTGATTATAAAAATAGACTGATAAAATTTAATTGGAAAGATAGCAATAAAAGTCATTTTTGCTTTAGAAATTATGTGAAATGCATCAATTTCTAAATCCTCTATTATCAAAAATATTATTGTTAATTCCAACAATTGTCAACATCTGCCTAAGAAAGAATGTCACTTAATTTCATTTTCTTACCTTTCATACAAGAAACTTAGAGTGACTAAGATAGGAGCCTTCATTTTCTTGAACAGCTGAATGAATCTCTAAAGGTAGAGTTAAGTACTTATCAAAGCATATACATTATTTCAAAGTCAATTTTCCAGCAAATGTTTGAGACATTTCTAAAAGATGCTGAAATTAACAGTAGAGATTACATGGGGGAAAATACCTCAATTTCAAGGGACAAACATTGATAAAAAGCATGTAGCTTTTGGACAAAAAGAAAAAATTATCGAAGAAAATTTATGATCTTTCAAACCACAATGCACATCTTAAAATCACATGGTTTTTAAAAATTCCAAGAGTAAATATACCAAAGTGAAACCATGTTTAATTCTACATGTGATTTACAAGCAAAATCATGAAGAGAAAAAATTGAAAAATTAGGCCTCTATTCCGTCAATACAGAAATAAGCATTTTAACACAGGTATGTTTTTCTGTAATTTTTAAAAACTCTCCTTAAAAATTGTATGACTGAAATAATGGATTATGAATATGATACTAATTATTAGAGAGATCTATCAATTACAAAAAAATAAATATTAGCTGTCTTAATTTTGAAAAATTCTTAATTTAAAAAATGTGGCTATGCTATTAATATTAATTAGAACAAAGAAACTATGAGTAGAAAATAATAAAATCCTAAAAATGATAGATGATTTTCTACTGGCATTAAATCCTGGATAGAGAATGTGAAAAAAAAAATTGTATCACAAAGACAGAAGATAAGGGATGAAGAAGATTAAAGGAAGTTATAAAACAATAATGGACCCGATTGACATAATAATGATTTCCTAAAAGACAGTATTTTATTACAAATAAAGCTTGTGAGATATTTTTTAATAAGAAAATGTTATAAAAATTTGAATTTTGATTTTCTAAAATTCCATTTTCTAAAACTTTTATTCAAAGCATGACATTTTTTCTAATAAGGAAAATCCACCTCATTTCTGGGAACCTACATTAGACAATATGTAGATTTCATAAATTTTATTCCATCACTGAACACTAGTGCTGAAGAGAGATATAGAAATCATGTTCTAGCAATATTTCACATTTTATAAGTCAGAATAAAGAAGGCGTCTCTAGAATAACCTGAAATAATAAGGAGTCAAAACATTAGTTAAATGCTAACCAATATCACTTATTTAGTCACCTTATCCATAATGATGTATTAGTGTCTACTAAGTATCGGGCTTCTTTTCTAATAAAACATTATCAGGGGAGTATATCCTGTAAAAAAAATCATTGTGGTTTTTACTTGAAATTAGACCTTAACCAGAACTCAATAAATTCTTCCTTCAAAATCATTTATGATGATATTACAAATGTATTAGTGAAATGCACATATAATTGTTAAAAGAAATGCAAGCTAGGTTAAAGTGAATCATTTTTAATTTGATTTAATTTATAAAATGCTGAATAAACTATAATTTAATTGAATTATAATCTTTGGAACAATGAAAATTCAGAGAATTTTATTTTATGGAGGAAATGAAGAAAATAATGTTATTGGCATCATATCTGAATTTGTTAGACATAATTTATAATAGTATTAAAATTTAGTCATGTATTCATATGTATGTATGCAATTAGAGACTTCGAGAGGTTTGGAAGCACTTAATATATTTCATATAAAATTGCATATGTAACAGCTATTCAGTTGTAAAATACTAAATAGTTCTGTCTTTGACTTTTATCCTGAGGATAAACTATGCACTAATCTTTTAAATTCACTTTAAATAGATGTTAGCTAAATTTTTAGAAATTTAGTTGAATAATTTTACAATATAATTGGAGCTGCTGGTTTATTCTTTTGTTTTATAACAAGTCTTTTTGCTTCTCTTTAATGTTTTATATATGCTATACGTATTTGTCTCCAAGGTATTAATTAATCTACAAAATAAACACGAATGACAAAAACTGGTCAACATTACTATATAAGAAGCAAAAAGTTAAATTGTAAATTTGGATCAGAGTTTTGTTTTGTTTTGTTTTTCTCTTCTGTTCCCTGGTCTTAGATTGAGTCTTTAGCAAAGATATAAAATGGATTGTTTGCTCACATCTTTTCAAAAGGTAAGTGATAATCAGACCAGATTAGACATCAATGAGAAGGAAAATAAAAGGTTCAGATATCAAATGTAAAATGACAATTATACACTTGAAAGATTTTGATGGATTTTTTTAGAACCTCTAATTACACTAAATCAAGTAAAAAGACATAAAAAATCATAGCACAATAATGAAGTGTACAGAAGGAATCATGGTCTTCAATGAAATCTAGAAAGGGGCTGGGAAGGTGGGAGAATAAGGTGAGGAGTTTATCTAAGAAACTGGAGAATTAATCCCCATAAAAACTTCCTCAAATAGAAATGACTTTTCCACATGTGTAATATGTTATATGCAAGCAAATCATAGATTTTATTAAGCAATTACAGATTCTGTCATTGATTTATAACCTCCGAAGTGGATAAACTTAACAATTTTACTACTTTGCATTGTATTATGCTTTCTTCGATTTCCTTTTAAATTAAAATTCCGGAAAAATCAATTGAGTTTATGTGATTTTACTTGGAAGCTTTATCTCTCAGAATTCCTCTTCTTAAACTAAGTAATAATTTATTGAGATTATTCTAAAATCTATAAACTTTCTATAAATGTGTTTCCATCAGACCTGGCTTACAGACAAAATTATTCCTGGGTGCTAAAATAAACACCAATACTGCTATTTTTGATTCCAAGCATGACATTACATTCAAAAACACTTTAATATGAAAATTGAATCAGGATGTTTAGATAAAGGATTAAAGTCCATGTAATATTATTTCAGAGTTTTGAAAATAAGATGCAATGTGAATTTAAAATAAATGGTGGATAGGAAGTCCAAAGATTTTTTTTTTTCCTTCTTCAATTTACAAGACATCAGTGCCACCAAGCATCAGAAGGTTACATTTGTGAATTTTAGGAGGCAACTGAGATTATGAACAGAAAAAAAGCAAGCCTGCAGTATTATTTTCTTCAGAAATCATCAGAAAGTAAAAAATTACTTCAAAGCACTCTCAGATAAAACAGAAAATAATTATTTTTAACTATATATAGTTTATTATTTGCAATAATCTGCATTATTATCTATAAAACAAATTTATTTTTAGTTTCTAGATATTTAACATATTTTTGTTTCTTAATATGTGAATTTATTATTGGAAGACTAAATTAAGGATTTTGATATTTACAGAATCGAAATGTCTTTGTCTCAATCTGTATCACCAATTTCAAGCAGCCTGAAGAAAATGTCAAATACACTACTATGTAATATGAAAACCATCTTCGTATTTTGAAATTATTAGGAACGAATTGTTGCAGACTTTTTTTCTGCTTTCTTCTCATATTTTAAACATAGTTATTTCATTTTCATCTCGAGAAAAAAATATTTAAAAAATTTGCCAGTTACCTAAATTATTACATTGTATAATACAATTGATAACTTGGAATGCTAAAGTCTTCTCTTTATACCTCAAAAATGTGGAGGAAAACACACCTCCTGAAAAAGATTTTCCTAAGCAGATTCATTTTACAATTTAATTTCCTTCAATGAGGTAAAGTCATATAAGAAAAATTTGCATGAAGCATGCACATAGAATATGAAAATAATATAATATGAAATATTCATAATTCAAGCTTTTAAAACTAACCTCAGGGCTAAGAAAGCAATTATTATAGGAAATGGCTCAACAATTATAAAAAAAAAATTTTTTTGATGATGTCAACTAACATACTCTCATTCTGAGAGATATGAAGAGATAGAATAATAAATTCTAAGAATTATCAATTCTTTATATTCTCCTTCCCTGGCTTCAGAAAATGTTTGTCAGTGCTAAGTTTATCAACTAGTAACAACTCTCTTTAGATATACTTATCAAGGAATTCTGTTAGTTTTATGTTTATGCTGATGATTTCTTTGTGTCTCACCAAATTCACACTAGTGTTTTGTTTTGTTTTTTTTTAATAAAAACATGGAAAGCAATACATATTTCTTTATTTAGTATGTCCTATGTTTATCTATTTGAGCAGGACTAAAATCGCATTCTTAGTTACAATGCCATAACAGACTTCTGTCAATCAGTTGCTTCTTTATCTTGAAATGATTATAATAAAAGATCAAACAAATATAATAAATAAATATAATAAAAGATCAAAATTGCAGTCTAGTTCAGGGTCCTTTACCTCATTGCCACCCTGTCCCCTTAAATTAAAGCAACAACAATAATTGAACTGGCTAGTAAAAGTTTTTTTGTTTTTGTTTTTTTAATTTTAAAGGATTCTACACATTATTAATTCAGAGACACGCTCCTGTTTCTCTCATGCTCTAACTGTTGTAATGTCTAAAAAATAAAAAGAAAAGAAAAAAACAATGCATTGCATGATATGTGCTGCTACTCAGTTTCTTCCTGTACCATTTTATCTTGAGTATTAAACCTCTTATAATCCACCCCTTGGCTTCCACTAAAGAAACCCTGACATATCAGATTTCTAGGAGTGTGGTGGGCCTTATAGATTGCTTAAATTTAAAAAATGAAAACAAAATAACTGTGCCTAAGGCACACTCAGCACTTAAGGGTAGGGACTAGTGATCAGTAAGAAGGGGAAAAGACAATTCTGTGACTGCTTTTCAATCAGCCCTTAGAAGGTAAAGGATATTGCCCAAGTTAGAGCCAAAATCAAGCTTTCAGAGTTACAAGCATCCTTCTGCATGACTTCAGTTAGTTTCTTTTCCATGAGTTTCAAGTCAGGTTCTATCACTCAGTGAAACCTAGGTGAAACACTTTACATCCAAGATCTTCTTTCTTAAATTTAATGAAGCTCCTACTCAGTGGTGGTTTATCACTCTGTTTTAGTTTCAATGTTCATTTTAAGAAATTTGTCTTATTCCATCCATTTTTTCTTAGTGAATAAACTGGAAATTTGAGCAGCATTAGGACAAGCACTGCTAAACAGAAGTTGCTTTGAATTGGAAGTTTTGTACCAATTTGATTTTACATTCTTAGCAATAGGTACTATCCTAGAGTACTATCTTAACATTAAACAGCAAGAGTGTGTGTGTGTGTGTGTGTGTGTGTGTGTGTGTGTGTGTGTGTATGTGTGTGTGCAGGCGCACTCATGTTTTAAGGAAAGGTACAGGCAGGAATGAAGATGAGAGCAAGTAGGCAGAAACTGATAAGAGGAAGAACCATTTTTATTTTATTTCCATTTAGTTGTTTATGGTTGTTTTCCCCTGGGCCTGGAACTCAAACCCAGCGGGTATGTGAATTGCATCCTTTAGAGGCTATTGAATTACCACTACTCCACCAGGACAAGCCTATTTATCAGTGTTTTGACAAACACAGAATTTAATCTGTTTGTTCCCAATTTTTCAACTATGGAAATGGTAAGCCTGCTATCTCTCTTACACAGTTTCTGGAGGATTCAATGAACTAATGTATAAATTAGAGGTATGTGAAGAATGTCTGGAATATAATAAGCACTCGATATATGTTAGCTATTATTCTGTAACGCATGACAGTTCCAAAATAGCTGAACTACAGGTAGAAAAGAATCAATTCTGTGTCTTAGTTCTTAACAGAAGGTAGCAGTGAAGAAACACTTAACAATTTAAAACCAGGTTTACCTTGAAGTTGCCTCCATGTTTGTGTAAGTGTGCTCACATTCACCTACTGATCTGTCTGTTGTTAATATGTTTGCTCCATCAACCCAGGTAAAATCTCATAGCAGCCAGGGAAATTTTCCTCCAGTCCCCTATGCTCTTCCTCAGAATTCTGACCCTTAACTATGCTAGTGGTAGTTTGCTATGCAGCAATAAAAACACTTGAAATTTTTTAGACCTCCAAATGCTTCATGTGTACACCTTCTATAGTATGTATATGATCATCACCTGATATTAATTTGGGCGTTAAATATTTATTGAACAACTGTTACATATGTCACATGTAAGGAATGCTGAAGGTACATGAACTGACAAATTAGAAATGTTTGACTACTCCTTTTTTAAAATGTTACACCTTAAATTGATCAACTATGTCAGATAATTTCAGACCAGTGCAAAGTTCAGTAAGATCATTGATCTGAATGTACACTTTGAGGCAGATAAAAGTAGCAATAGATTTTTAGGGGCTATTTATTCAATGTTAGGTCATTTATTCCCCTGGAGAAAATTATTTTTACAATGACATATTTAGAGTGATAATTTGTATCATTTTTCAGAACTGTGAAGTAGTATAACAATATTAAAAAATATATTTTAAGCCTCTTGAAAGAAGCATATTCTGCAAATGTAAAAATAAATCACTATTAACAAAAGGCATTTTAAGGACTGGATTTAAAAATCACCCTTATCCAAATATATTACCATAGTGTCCTATTTATCTAAAAATAGACTTAATATTTGCTCTATTGGATGAAGTATCTTCCTCAGTCTTATAAACTGTTAGATAATGATTTGTGCTAGAAATAAATATTAAATGATATGTTTTAAGCAATATCATAAGCTTAATTACAATAGACATCAGACTCAAAGTTGATTATAGTTTCATAATTTCTGTCAGAACAGTAAATTAAAATGCAAACTTATAATTGCTCCTTTAATATTCACATTCAGAAATCCTCAGGACAGATGTCATACTGGAATATTATCTAACCTAATCAGTTTATTATTGCTTTACCAGCAATTTTTATAATGCTACAGAAGAGATAATTGTTATACTCACATTCTGATTTCCAGTTGCCTCCTGCCGTAATAAGGACTCTAGCAAGTAAAACCCTTGAGTCAGGTTGCAATTAGGGATGCAAAAACAAAACAAAATGAACTCTGCAAACAAAGAATAGACAAATATCTTTTAAAAGTCTAATGATAATGACTTTATATAAAAAAAAAAACTGGTAAAAACACTTGCTTTTCATATCACACATATACACATCTATCTTTAACTTGAAGTAGAATAGTGAAAGTCAGTTAGAAGCTACTACTAGTGTTAGGGAGTGATTTTAATTTCAAGAGCCATTGGCATTTCTAGAATCCACTGCCATTGTGATTTGGAGAATGATACATAGTAAAAGCTATCATAAGCTACTTGCATGACTCTACTTGTTTGAACTGCAGACAACTTCAATGTACATTAAAAGTAACATTTTAAATGATTTTATGACCTCTGAAAACAAATATACAAAAGAAATGAATTTAGGAAGCAGATACCTTTTATATAAAGGTCTACATTTTTTCTAGTCTTTTTTAATATTTTCTTCCTTTATATTGTGATACAAATTTTGTCTGATCCTCTATAAAGAATCATATAATGGGAAAATAGTGCTTTGTAACTGCTGCTAGACCCAAGTATGCTCTTCACGGGCTCGAAGGTCAATACTAGAATGGATGAGTTAGTAAAAGAAAAGTAGATTTATTAGGGAGAGGCACCAAAGGAGTTAGTGGGTGACCTGCTATCTCAGATCCGATTTTCCAGTTGTTAGAGTTATAGAGGTTATGTAAATATGAGGAGGGGAGCAATGTCGAGAAAGGTAAGGTATTTGGAGAAACATGAAAGGGGAAAATGGTGTCCTCAAACATTGGTGATGGCAGATGCTACAGGTCCAGCAGGGGGTCTCTACCGTATCAGGCTAATTCCAAGTCTTCCCACCTCTGTAAAAGATTGGGTCCATCAGTTTTCCGTGTTTCGGTGTCCCTCCTGGCTAAGCTCATCTGTAACTAGACCATATATTAAACAAATGGCATGGATTCTTCTGTTTAGCTACTTTTGCCAAATAACTTTATTACGTCCCAATTTACTGTCCTTTTATATAACTATGTTTATAATATCTATAGTGGGAATATCCTAGCCACCAAAACAGTAGTTATTCATTTGACTATCTTTCCATGAAATCTATGAGTTACTTATGAATATTGAAGGGAAAAATGTTGCCACCTCAAAATAAGCCTTATTTTAGGCTAGTTATGAAAACAAACAAATAAAATCAATATAGAAAAGCTTTAAAAACGAAGTAGAAGTTAACTTTTGTAAGGGACATTTATATTTATAAGAGAAATCCCCATGTGTAAGAGTGCCTCCCTCTCTTTACCGAGAAGTAAAGGATGACCAAATTTTTAGAAATGTTTGTCAGTGGAGATTACAGGGACTTAAATCTACATAAGAGTCATAGGATCATTTACTGTGCTTGACTGATGACTACTGTAACACCCACCCTGCCCACACACACACATTTTGTCTTTACAAACATATTTAAGGTGGTGGCTTCAGCTTTTTTAGGAAGTTTTTCAATTTTATGGGAGCCTCTCATGTGTACTATAAAATGATAAATGTTATTAAACTTTTGTGTATTTTTCTCCTGTTAGTCTTTTATTAGAGGGGTGTCTCAGTCAAGAACCTAGAAAGGTAGGAAGAAAATTATTTTTCCTCCTCTCATAATATGAATACAGTTTTGTAAAATAAAATCATTGCTGCTGAAGTTGCTCATTCCTATGTTTTAGTCCAATGGTTCACTATCATAATAATTTTATTAATAAAAAAATCACTCAAAAACATCTGTTTTCCTCACATAATAACCAGGTCAGAATTGGTCAAGTGGTACCATATGATGTATTGGGCTTGTTTTTTTTTTTTTTTATTTGTTTCCTTTATGTTTTGGCTTGTATGCATTTGTCTTCATGATTGCAATACAAGATATGCAGCAACTATAGACCTGATGTCTGCTTGTTCCTAGTGAAACACTACTCTTCTTCTGTAAGGACTCCCTCTCAGGGGACTTCTGCCAAATTTTACTGGGCAGCACTATGCCCTATGACTACAGGTACTTTAGAGATACTAGAATTTCAATTTTATTTTAAAATGGGTAACAATTTAATGATTTATATGTAAGTCTGTCATAGTGGCTGACATAATGACACTGATACAAAATGAACATAAATTTCAGAAATGAATGTAAAGAACATTCTTACTTACAAATGCTGTTCTTTTTTCATATGATGATTATAGGATGGAGGCATATTGGTAGAAACCAATATGAAATACAAATGAAATAGGTTATTTGTAAGCTGAGTGTTTGGAATTAAAGAGATTTTTCCCAATTATATAGTTGACAGATTAGCCTATATAACAGAAAATATGTGTACTTCTGGTTTACATTCAATATTGCTGAACTATGTCAGAATTGTTTACATATTGTACTGAGTTATTAATAACTGAGCTGAAATAAATGACATATAAATTGAGAAAAAGAGTTATTTCCGGATATGTATATTGAGATGTGAACATATTTGCTTATGGGAATATCTCATTTTTATAATATTTCTGATATATGTTATATACTTATGTGTTTTTATGAATTTAACTGTTTAAGTGACAGTATCTTTTTTCTTTATTTCAAAATACAGCTTTCATTCATTTCAATTTATCCTTTTATTGTTTTTCAAAAGACAGGTATCAAGATAGATTAATAGATTACTATCAAGAGTAGATAGATTCTAACAGATAGGCTGAGTATATATTAAACAGATCAAATAACAAAAATTTTCGAGAATAATGACTCAACTTTATATTTTTATACAAACTAACTTGCTGAATGAAGATACTGTGGGATTTTTTTTTTTTTTTTGGTAACAAGTATGGATGTTCTAATTACTTATGCAGCTTAATGTCCTTTTCCCCAAAGTTTAGCAACAACTATTAGCCATTACATCAACAACAGATCAGTGAATTAATCAACTCTTCATTGTCATTCTTTTGACAGATCCAAGACTAACTTTATTCCTTTACTTCCCTCCATTTCCCTCCACCAGTGTCTCTACTTGTTTATTCTAGTCCTTTACTGAAAAGTAAAGCTTCGTTCCTGTAAGAAGTGTGATATTTAAATTATTTGCCTGGTATTAAAAGCAGGATTAGACCTTTTAAGAGCAGGTTTTGATAGCGGTTAAAAGCAGGGAAATGAATATAATACAGCAGACTTTACGTTCTAGATTTAACTATTGTATGGGTTCACTCAAGTTGCTAATTGCTCTTAACTCATAAGTTTTCTCATCTAAAATTGAAAATAATTATCCCTACCACACACGTTTAGAGAACTAAATGAGATGATACATTTATCTAAGTAATAATATCTTTAACATCCACTCTGCTTAAGGCTTATAATACATTTTACAGAAAAGTTTTTTTCATTTCTCATTAAAAATCATGTGATTACATTGTGATGCAATCATCCTCCTTATGTAAAAGGCTCATTGAATTCTAACTACAGTTTATTCATCTTTGTATAAGCACAGGGTGTCATACATAGTCGAAATTGAAAGACATTTCAATGAGGAATAAATGTCTGAGCTAAAAATCGGAAAAAATATTTTCAAGATTTCACACTAAAAACTTTTAAATAGCCATCCATATTGGATATTTAATGTAATAGTGGTTGAAATGGTATTACAGGTCAGATCTAATCACAAATTTAGAGTTTTTCTAATTAGAATGTCCCCTTTCCATCACTTTCTTGACCAAAATGAGAAATGAGAAGTACACAATTTGAAAAATATAAAGCTACAATGATAAAAATCCTCTTTTAGAATTTAAAATCAAACTGGTAAGTTCATCTAAAATATTTTAATTTTATACTAAATTAAAATTACAGAAGAAATCTAATGAGAATGTAAAAGAATAAGGGAAAAATGATAGGTAATTTCTTATGCATTGTTATATATCAGATCTAACACATTTTGTTTTTCAAACTTTTCTAATGTGGAGGTGTCTGATATTCTCATTTGTATTCTGCCCAAACAGCTGCCATTCACCACCTGCTGTGCAAAACCCACTCATACTTTTAAAAGCTTCTAGAATTATGTAAAAAAAAAGCTTCTTCCAAATCAGTTAACCATATTTCAAATGTCACCCACACCTTTGCTTGGCAGTCAAAAAAGTATCAAAATGAGAAGGTAAATAACACTGAGATTTATTTCCTCCTCCCATCTAAATCTACAAAATCTTTCACAAGCCAGCATAATATATTTTGAATTATGCTAAAGAATTAGAAAGTGAAATGGGCACAGGAGAAAAATGTGTACAAGAAGCTACCTATATATTTATAGTCATGTCTTCTGGGAAGTCACATTGTTAATTCACAGAAGACATGAAGAAAACCGTACGTTAGAACTGATGCCAGCTCTGAGGACAAGACCTCTGCAATACCAGTTCTGCAGCACTTGTACTATGGTGCTAAGTTCATACTTCACATAAGCCCCTGGGCACTTCCGCAGAATCAGCTTCCTGGGCCAAGCTGTAGAGCTTCACCAACATCTCAGATTTGGTGCAAGCAAGGGTTATTCAGGTTTTAGGTTCAGCTAAACAACTGAGTCCAAAGGAATGGTACATGCATTTAGAAAAATAAAGGGCCCCCTTTTTCTTTCTTAGTTATGACACTGGTGACTCAAGGGACTTCATATGTTTGAAATACAAAAAGGCAAAAATTATCAGGTAAAGAAAACTTGGGGTAGAAAACACAATGACAGTTTATTTGAACAATCACAAAAAAAGTCAATATAAATTTGAGGTTTCTGTAAATATAAACTTTATGCCCACAATTCACAGGAGAACAATGGACAGTAATGTAAGAGTGAGATATCCCAGTACTTAACTTTATTATATCCCTGACTTAACTTTATTATAGATAAATCAATCTCATTCTGTCACTGTCTCCATATACATGGCATCTTACATGCAGTAATCAAGTCTAGAAAACTAATACAAATCCACATCCTTTCACACCACAGGAGAATTGTAGCAGTCTACGAATAAGGAAGATATTTTAAGAGGAAGATTTCTCCTAGAATCTCAATTTCCAGAATTCATATATCTGTTCTGCTAATTTCTAAAGTTCTATTTGTGCAAACATTGACTCATTTCACCATGAAATTTTTATATGGTTGCCCAAGGTATTGGAAGCACATTAAGTGAGTTCAGACCTGCCTAAGGGAAAAATAATAACCACAAAGACAGTCAATTCTGAAAAGTAATTTCTTAGCAAATAGTCTAATTACCTTTTACAGTATCAAGGTAGGAACATACAATTTTCTTTCATTTCAAATATGCTAATAGACACAAACTGTTGAAAAAATGAAGTTTTAATATCCTTCAATCAAATAAGATTTTTAATCTAAGAGGAAGTAATCTAGCTATAAAATATAAGAATGATTAAACAAAGTATGAATAAAATAAAGCTGCTGTTCACTTGAGTAAGCATGCTCAATGGATTGGGTCACATATATGACAAAAGTTGGACTATATGCCTTTAGAATTTAGGAGGTATTAATTTATGCTTTGTTTCTGTCTTCTTTTATCTAAGGAATATTTTTATCATTTTCTGTTCTTCCTATTTTTTGTGTGTAGTCAAAGCAATTATATTATATTTCTGCCATAAAAATTTCAATATTTCAAAACCAAAGTGAAAATGGAAGCCATTATAAATTAAACTTACCAAGAGGAGAATAGATTGCAAAAAAAGAGGAGAATCAAGGAAAAATGAGGGAAACTGGATGCTCCTTTTAGTTTTCAGATAGTCATTGTAAGGTTTTTCTGGGCTCCGCGAGGAGAAAAGTTCAATCAGACAAAAAGCAGAATAGTCAGGGCTTTATTGGACTTTGCGCACCCGGGCGAAACTCCCAAGTCCGCAAAAAGGGCCTGGGGAAGTCGCGCGCCAGAACAAAGGGAGACCGGCTCTTTAAGCAGAGGAATTTCGCGGGCTTCCCATATGGCGATTGGGGATTGGCCCTGTGAATCCAGGTGTGGGGGTCGCATCCCTTATTCTGATGTCATTCACCTTTTTCCCAGGCTTGGCCGCCGGCCCTGCCCGCTGTCTCGTCTTTCTGAGCCAGCCTAACAGTCATCATGGATATAAGGCTTTATAACAAAAAAAGAAAGGTGCAAGTTATTATTGGGCAGATGTAGATCATATTAAATTGCCTGGCTTTTATTCTAGACCCACAGTATCTACCCTTGAAACCTCCCTTTATTATGGTAATCATAACTAATCTCTCGACACTACTACATGACAGTAAGATGATTAAACAAAATGCTATTCAAATTTTAGTTTTGAATTCTGGATATTTTAGAACAGATATCAACATCATCATTGCTTGAATACTAACTGTATAAGAAACTTTCTTTCAAGACTATTTCAAAAGCAAGATGGCATTATGACACCTCTTGTATAAAGAGCAGAATTATATAGATGAGAGACATGAAAAGCAGGACATTTTTAAGACATGTCATGATAAGATAAGTAAAATCTAAATATTTGAAAATGTTTGTCATATTCTGATAATGGCTAATAACTTGTCATAAAAATGGTGCACTAAGCAAATGAGTATGGGAACTTGTGAATGTGTGTAACTAGAAACTAGAGACAGGAAAAAATACACAGAGTATTCACTGGTTGTAGAGTTTTGGAAAGAAAAGATTTTGGAGTCAATTTTTCATTTCATTAGCCATTTACAAAGTCTTTTGAGTATTTCCTAGGTGTTAGGCTTTGTTCCAGAAGCTCATATTTAGCAGTTAAAAAAGTAAAAAGAAGTCATAGTGTTTCAAAAAGTTTAGAGTGTGACTGAGATCATGCTTAGGCTATTAATTATTATAAATTAGGGCAAACTTATTGTACCATGCCAATCAGTAATATAAAGACACCTGTCCTTTGAGGATGTCAAGGTTGAATTCCTGGAGGTGTGACATTTCAGCTGAGAATTTAAGGATGAACTGTAGCCCTCTAGAAAAGGAAGGAGGTGACTATTAAAGAAGATTGTATTCTAGGAAAAAAAAAAAAAAACTATTGAAAAGACAAAAAGTAATAAGCATTTATGGATTTTTTAGGAAACTATAATGCTTCTATACTGTTAGTGGAAATTTAAAATGGTGCTGCAGTTTGGAAAAATGTCTGGCATTTTCTTAAAATGTGAAGCAAAGAGTTAGCATGTGTCCCGGTATTTCCTCTGCAAATTATACATCCAAGAAAACTGAAGACATGTGTTTACACATAAAAATGTGCACACAAGTGTTAATATGTATTTGTGCATATTATCATCATTATGCATAATGGCCCCAAGGTAAAAACATCCAAAAACCTATCATCAACTAATAAATAGATAAAATACTGTTACATTGACATAATGCAATATTATCTGGTAACAAAATGAATGAAGTACTGATTCTTGCTGACGTGAGTGAACCAGAAAATATGTTCAGTGAAAAGAAGCAGACATAAATCATTCTATATATCACATGTCCACAGTAAGTAAATGATTTAGATAAAACACAGATTAGTAGTTGCCTAGGAAGGTAGGTAGATAGGAATTAAAATAGCATAGAATGGGTAATAACTGCTAATGTGATTTCTTTAGGAGCAATGAAAATATTCTTAAATTGAATGTGATGATGATTGTACAGTCTGTGAACATAACAAAAACCAATGAATTGTACACTTTAAATTAGTGAATTGTATGATGTGTGAGTTATAGCTCAATAAAGCTGCTGAAACTGTTATAAAACATAGATTCCAGAAAAGCCTAAGTTCTTCAAGAAATAAAATATAAAGAATAATTGAAACTAGAGAATATGGAGGAAAATGCTAAGTGGTGCTAGAAACAATGATCGCTTTTTCTGGACTTCAGTTATACCAAGAAGTTTGTGTTTTATTCTAACACTCAAGGAAAACAAATTTTATGAACTAGGAAAATGACATGATCAGATATTTTTTCAGAGAGGTCATTAGGGTTGACATTCAGGAAAATACATTAGTGAAAAATAGGACGAGTCAAAGAGATTATTAACCTATTGTAGCAGTGTTACAGGAAAAATAGTAGTGACTTGAGCTAATGTATTGACAGTGGAGACAGAAAAAAATGGATGTGTTAACAAATAATTTAGAACCAGATAAAATGAGACTTGGTGATTCCTTAGAAGGTGTGATGAGGAATACAAAGCAGTTACAAATTATGCCTTGGTTGCTGAGTTGACTGGGTAGATTTTATTTGATTCATGGACATTGAAAACTGACATTAAGAATCTGTAAGATTAGGGTAAAAGAAGACTGTAACACTAGATGTGCCAAATTGCTGTACTTAGAGGGGAAGTGGGAAAATAGATATATGATGAAAGCACAGTGATTAAAAATACACTAAAACTGCGAAACATTTATTATGTCTTTAAAATTTACTCTTCACAAGAGCACATGTGTCAAAATTTTCTTTTATATTTTGTAATAGTATTTGGTATTATTCTTTATAAATAAATCATAGAATAAAATTTTCACTTCAGTTTGCAAGTATGCTGTAGATGCATTTTAAATTATTTTTATTAGGTATGCAATACTCTGTAAGACATATCACAAGTTAATTGCAACATGTTTTTACAAAGGAAGTAAAGCAAATATTCAACATTTGATTCTTGTGTTTATTTGTAATATCATTTACTTTCTATAAAAGATATCTATTAATCTTTTTAGTAATCTAAAAGTCTATAAATTTTATTTCTACTCATTTAAGTAAAATATTGGGTATAGGATTTTCCTGAAGCATAATGGTAAAATTCTATCACATTAAGACATGGTTAATTTTATAAATAACAAAAATAAGTGGAAAAGGTTTTCCAAGTCTAGATTTAAATCAGTCAGCTGTACTTGATTTCTGAGCCAATGCATTTGATATTAAAAGTATTGATTCCATCCTGATGATAAATATGGATAACCACTATATAATGTAGTATCTTAAAAAAGAAACAATCTTGAATAAAGCCAATGTTTTAAGAATGAAACTTTTCTATTAGTTCAAATCAACTATAAAAATAGCCATATTTTGAAAACAAAAGTAGTTTTAAGTGCTAGGTAATGGTGATTTGTTAAAATTAAGGAAGCGTAAAATTAAGTGCCAAGTAAGTACCTTAATTATTGAAGTTATTATATTAGTAACATCACCATTTGAGCATCTATTATATACCAGAAATTAAATTTGATAGTTTCTGCATACATTTTGACCCTTACAAGAACCCTGATATAAATCGGTTTTACTGCTAAGAAAACTGAATGAGGGGTTTTACTCAAATTCTTCATGGTAGAAGAATCTTGGACTCCAAGAAAAGTTAAGTAGATCAAAGAGCAATAATTTCTTACTTCTTCCTCTTACTGCATTTGATAAAACCACATTCTCTCACATTGCATGAAAATATTCCCATGAAACCTGTGAAGTAAGTTTTATTTAATGTCAAATAGCACTGTTACATCTCTGTTGTTGAATGTACTTACTATCAGCTTAAAAGTGTGTGCTTTCTCCCATGCAAAGTTTTTTAGAGATTTAAATTATTATGATTTAATAACTTCAGTGTTAATTAGTATTCAGTTTGAATTAGAAACTTTTAACAAATACAATATATATTTTGCCTCTTTCAATTTTATAAGTTTTTTTGTTGTTTTAGGTATATAAGCACAAGTACAAAGATGATTTTTTATTCAAAACAATCTTGAGAATCTTGTTTTCATAATAATAAAGAATAAATAAAATAACTTGTTTTTCTCCTGATTATTCTTTTGATTAATCATATTTTAAATTCTTTGCATTTTTGTTGTACCTGCAAGACAGGCTTTTTAATCACATGGAACATAATTTATTTTTTATGCAAAAATTATCTGTGAAGTAGCTATCATTTAATTTTTTTCTTTTTAAAAATAATTGCACTTTAAGATTCAAAATCTTTTTTTAATTTTATAAGCATATTTACACCTATTTAATCCTAGGTTTAATTCTGTGAATCTGTTCCTTGTTTACCTGCTGAATTTTAATCTTGTGAAAGAGAAATCTGAGGTTAATCTTATTTTTAATATTTTGAATAGTTCATCTTTTTGCTTTGTTTTCATCAGATTTATCTTTTATTCTTTGAAAGCAAAATATATCCAATATATAATAAAGATGAACTGGGTAATTTCAAAAACCTCTGAGAACATTTAAGACACGGTTGAAAAAAATCTAAAAACATCTGCCTGAAGTCATGGAAAAGTCGAACAAGTCAGTAAAAGATTATGTGGCTAAGATCTATAAAAAGAAGAAATCTTAGAGAGTTTGACATTTTAGGTCTTTTCATATACAAACTTCTAACCTCGTATGAGGTTGAAACACTAAAGCTGCATTTTTTCATCTCTTTTAGGAGCTACAAGGACAGACCTGAAATCTAGGGCATGAATGGAGGAAATGCTGAATAAAACCCATCTCACAGAGTTTGCACCCTGCAGACCTACATCCAGTCGTCAGCAGGTAAGGGTGGGCTAAAAGTAAAATGGACCCTCCTTTTCAATACTTCATTTCCAGAAACTGCATTAAGAACCTCTAAGATGACTAGCCTCAAATCAGAAGCAAATATATCCTGTCTAGAGGCAAACAAAATCACCTTAATTCTAAAAATAATTTTTTAGAATTTTCATATAAACTTTCCATAGCTCAAATGAAGTTAACCAGCCATTTGAAAAGTGAATGACAGATGCAATAAATAACAGGAAAAAAGACAACAGAAACAGACCAACACAGGAGATTGAGATACTAGACACAAATGTTAATATTTTCAAAATGTTCCATGAGATTAACGTTTGTGTGTGTTTGTGGGAGGGGATTAGAAATTGAAAATTACTAAAGTATCAATGGAAATACTAGGACAGAAAAAGGAATGAAAAAAATCAAATATTTATGAGTAGGCTTAACAACATATTAAACATAGATGAAAATAAAAGTATAAACCTAAAAGATAAAAAGATGAATCAAGACAAAATATCCAGATTGATAGCTGATGAGATAAAAATAATTTCAGACAAGAGCAATGGATTTTTATTTATTACTAAAGAGAATTGAGCTATTAAGCCACAAAAAGGTATGAGAGAACATTAAGTGTATAATGCTAAGCAGAAGAAACTGATATAAAAACACTACATATTGTATGATTCCAATGATATGACATTTTAGAAAAAACAAAACTACGGAGGGAGTACAAAAATCAGTGGTGGCCAGGATTTGTGGGAAATGATGGGTAGAGAACATGGAATATTGAGGGTAGTTAAACTTTTCTTTGTAATATCGCAAATGCAGATAACATGATGAAATATTTGTCAAAACCCGTAGAACATACAACATCAAGAGTGAATCTTCATGTAAACTATTTATTTTAAGTGATAATGATGTGTCAGTATTTGTTCACCCCTTGTAACATATTTTCTAGAGTGGGATGTTAATAATAGTGGTTGTGTATGTGTGGGAGGGAGTAGTATGAGAACTCTGTCCTTTCTGCTCAATTTTACTGTGAAACCAAGACGAATATAAAAAATGAACTCAATATTAAAACAACAAAAGATCCTAGATAGAAAATCAGCATTATCAATTCTGATAGAGATTACACGATAATGTAATAGAGAATATTTAATATAAATTGTAATTTATATTATTTTAAAAATATATAAGAGGTTAGTGTAATGGAAAATTAGTTAAGAAGAAGTAAAAAAAATATATGAGATAGGAAGAGCAGATATAAGGAGCAGCCACTATAAAGTAATTCCCAGTAAGAGATTTTGCCTCCTGAAAGAGGTCAAGGCCTCACTAAAAAGGGTGTGTGACTTTGGCTCATTAGATAGTAGAATTATTGAGGTGTGGTGCTGGTGGAATTGGCTAGAAATCTACCACGTGGAATGCAGGGGCAATCTCTTAGAGTGAGATGTTACCTCTAAGAACATGATGCAAAGCTAATACAATCACTGGTGAGACCAGAACTTTGGAATCAGTAAAACACCTTCCATCCTCTTCTGACTCTTTCCTGCCCTTTGCTGACAAAGCTGAACATCACATCTGTTGGCACATATATTTATGGGAGTCTTCATGCTCACAGAGCTGTCAGTAATGAGTAGATTAGAAGCTGAAAGGCAATATATTGATCACTGGCAACGTCAGAGAATGAAAAACTAAGAAAGTGTTAGATAAATAAATTTTTTTAAAAATCAAAATTGACTATAAGTTATTTTGAATTTTTCATATTTGGAGTATGAAAATAACGTGACTAGAGTAGCATGTATGCTACTGGAAATAAAATACAGCTCAAACACTCTACTCATTATTAAAATTGAATAAGCGTAGAATAATAATGGTAATGGAAGGGGAAAACAAAATAGCTAAATATATACATATATAGATCAATTAAAAAGCTGAGAAGAACTAAAAAGAAAACAGCAAAAAGGGCAGTGAAATGGTAACATGGTAAATTTAATTCAAGCATAAACTCAAATTTCTAAGTAATTATATTAAATGCAAATGAATGTGAAAAAAATTAAATACTACAATGAAGAATGTTAGATTAGAATTTTTAGAAACTAAATATATGCTCTTTTGAGAAGTACACTTTAAACATAAAGACACAGAAAGATAAAACATCAAAGGATAAAAGGCATAGTGTAAAAATATGAGGAAAAACATCACAAAACCAAAGGAAGATGCAGTAACTATATTACTGTTTCATCAAATAGACTTTAAAGAAAAAAGCATATTAGACTACACATAAATATTATATAATGCTGAGTTTTAATTCACCACTATGAGATAAATATTATAACATCTATGTTTCTAATAAAACAGCTTCAAAGATATAAAATAGTGACTGAATAAGAGAGTTACTGATAAAATAACAATTACTCTAAAATATCATTGTTTACTTTCCAAATAAATGACTGATTATCACTTATAAGTGAATTTCAGAAAGTTTTTGTTATAACCTTAATATATACAAAAATGTGCTTTTCTGTTAACTATCACCTTTTGTTAGAAGCATAATAATTTCAAAGGTACAACTTAATAGATCATTAATATACACCAGATATCTAGATAGAAAGCAGCTGGAAGAAGTCCACATCTCTACATTGAAAACTACAAAACAATGTTGAGAGAAATTGAAAAAACTGTATAATAAAAATATGTCAAATTTATGAACTACAAAATTCACTATTATGCAAATAAAATTTCTCCAAAATATTAACCCAAAGGTTAAAAAGCAAAAACTCCCAATGAAAGCCCCAAGAGGATATTTCTAGGAAAACTGACAGATTCTAAATTTTATATAAAAATGTAATGAGCAAAGGGTCAAGACACTCTTGAAGAAAACAACCTCTAGCAGATATTAACTCATTAAAAACCTGTGATAAGTTTCAGAGCATTAATATAAGTAGAGACAAGTAGTTCAATTTGGAACTAGAAAAGACTATGAAGTTTTTTTATTGGTTATTCATTTAAAAAACTTAGATCCAGCATTCAACCACAAACAAAATTCAGTTCCAGGTTCATCATTGATCTAAATCTAGCAGGTAAAGCTCTTAGACAATAATATAGGAGAAAATCCCAGTGGTCTCAGATAGGGAAACACATTTAACCATGACACGATAAGAATTAGCTATAAAAAAAATTGCTGTATTCGTGAGCATTAAAATAGAGATTCTGTTCATAATAAGAAATAAAAAACAGTAAAAACGTCAAGACCATATACAAGGAAAATAATTTTGATATATAAAGGCTAAACAGCCTATATACATGTATACATATATATAATATATATAAAGAAAAATAATTCTGTAGCTCAATGAGACTGAAAATGTTACAAAAAGAAGGAAGCATCATGAATATGCAAACATGAAAGATGGTATTCAAAGGGCAAATGAACATATAAAAGTAGTATACATCATTTGCTTTCAGTAAAATGCAAATTAAAATATAATGACATATACATATACATGAATATATGTATGTGTGCTACATATATGTATATCCGACAGAAATATGGGTAAAACTATTAGGTAAATATTCACACTGTGCAGAAAGACTATAAATTTTTATGTGTAGTCTTTTAGTAAATGTTGAAAGATAGGTGCCAGTGGACTCATAGAAAAGTACTATGTCAGAAAACAATTCCTTGGAGAAATGCATCTGACTTATCAAATGTTGTTTAGAATAGCATTCATTTCCGCCACACCAGATCATTGCAGCTAGAGGTAGGCTTCCGATGCTGGACCTGACACTGGGGTGTTCTGTTTCAGTCTGACAGAAAGTAGAATGACCACTATCTGTGCTCGTCACTATTATGTCAAAGGGCTCCTAACATCTGTGTCATAGAGGTTTCTTTGTCTTCATTTTCAGTGTATCTGAAAGTCTTCTTTCCTTCTTCCAACTTCTTATTTTTCATTAATTATAATGTCCTTTTGCCTATCATAGACTATTTGGGACAAGTCATCAAAATTTAAAATTTAAAATTGTTTATAGATTAACACATGACCTCTCTCAATAATATATATGCATATATATATATATATATATATATATATATATATACATTTAAAGAAAGGAATTTAGAGAAGGAAGAACCACATTTAGGGAAGGAAGGAAGAGGAGGAAACACTTTTGTTTATTTATCTTTAGTTGTTGTTTCCCCACTGGCCTCAGGTCATGAATCTGGGACCTTGGGCTTTACATGGTCCATCTGCACCCGTCACCTATTTAGTACCTGAGTCACCAGAGCAGGCCACTTCAATATATATTTAAAAGCTGCATTTATGTTCAATAACATCTTGAAACCCATGAAAACATTAAATGGACAGATAACACCCCTGGTTTATAATTTCCTTTAGTAGTGAAGCTAAGAATACTTCAAACAGTCCATAAACTATCTTTTTTCCCATTTGTTTAGAAACTGCTTAGATTTTTGAAATAAGTCTCTGACCCCGTCAAAATAATGGCTATCCATACTGATCACTCTATTAGACAATTAGTATAATTAGCTAGCTATATTTCATTCTAGATCATTTCATTTTAGTTCACAAAATTGACAGAGTGGTATCTAACAACATACATTCCTTTGCACAGGTTAAAATAATTATGCTATTGAGACCAGTTTGTTAACTTCATTTACAGAACTCTAAAGTTCTATCCAAGACAAAAAAAAATGTGATAAATGAACATTTCAGTTGGGAAAATAAGTATGTAGATATGTTTCCATTGTAGAAATAGACTTCGAAATGAAATTGCAATTCTATAACTTTATTGCCCTTCATATTTAGTAGAATATGTGTGGAACAAAACATAGTAGTCAGAGTGAGGTGAAAAGAATAAGAAATATAGAAACAGTAGAGACTGTGCCTCATTCTCAAGAGACTGAAGCAAAAAAGAAAATATTCACAGTATCAAACACTGGAAATACAATGAGCAGCATTTAACACATAAGAATAGAGTCAGGGTGCATTTTGAGACTGTGGACAGAAGTTCTGTGGCATAAAACGCATGTTATGAAAAAAACTGAAATGCTTATAGGATCTTTTCATTGATTCAGAAAACTCCCCAAAGAACCTGGACTGAATATATGTGTTTTGTTTCATTTAAACATCTTCATACATTTCTTTTCATTATGATATATTTGTTTTTAATCTAATATATAGCTATATAAATCATCTCTGGTGGTGCAATGTTTTTTTTTTCTGAAGAAAAAATTTCACAGATATAGCTATCACATTCTCCCTTGTGGTAGGTTGTATGTCATTCTTTCGTTGATTTTACTGTCTTCTTTTCATTTCAAAAGCAATGATCCTATTTACAGATGCAAGGGGGAATTCATCAGAAGTAGTGTGTCATTCCTAAAGATGATGTAGGTGAAAGAAATACTAGAATCAGGCATAATAACATTTATTCCAATTGTTTTGATCTTTTATTTTGCCTTACAAAACATATTTTTTTTCATTTTACTCAACAAAATATTTCATTTATTTGCTTGTTATCATTACTAAAAAGATCTCAGAAATATGAAAAATCACAATAAGCTGCAAGGTTATTTATATGAGAGTAATTTGCATGATTAAGCAAAGCATATGATATTATGATATGAAGAGTGGCAACTGCCATCCTTCAGGCAAGGCAATCAAAAAAGTAACTTGTCTGTTGACCCATGAGATGGGCCTAGGAAATTGGAGGCTTACCACCCACTCCCCTTGGGAATGTGCATTTCAAAAGCTGCCCAAGGAGACAGGTTTAAGAAAATGAATCTGTTGTTGAGGTTATCTAGACTGGTGTGTGTGTGTGTGTGTGTGTGTGTGTGTGTGTGTGTGTATGTATTTGAATCCAATAATTTTTTTATAAGCTGTTTATAATTTGGCATAAAATGCGAGGGAGTAGTGTGGAAAACTGCTTGTGACTTTTCATGACACTTTTCTGAGTTCCTTGCTTCATTGAAATTGTCACTTACCCCAGCCTGTAATGATCTGCCTTTATCTTCAATTACTCCCTACCCACTGCTTATGGGCGTTTGTTTTAGATTATACCTAGGAGGTTACAATCTAACACCTTTAATCAGTGGAAAGATAGAGGGAGAATTTAGGATATGATGTGAATTTCTAAAATCTCTTAAGCATTTCTATAAGCATCCAAATCTACATGAAAGCAGACAAGATGGGGCAAATTCAGCCTCCAAAGAGAACAAAGAGGCCATAAAATTCCTTTAAGGCCATACCAGGAACTTGGCCCTTTTTAGAGATGCCTGGAAAGTCTCAGAATGTCCCTTTTCCTACCTGCTTTTTTTCTCACCTAAAACCACCTACAGCAATTGTTCATTTAATCTTTGATGATTAAAGTACTCCCTTGTATCAATAATATCAACGTATCAATAGTCTGCCCAAAAATCCCCTTCTGTGGTCAGACTAGGGGTATAAAATTTACAATCGCTCAGCAAACATGGCAGCAGTCTCTCTGCCTGTTGGAACTCTATACCTCCTGCACTGTCAAACTGTTTCTCTCTCCCCACTTTCTCTAATAAACTTATAAAACCACCTCTTTAGAAAGTCTCAAGAATTCCTCATTGAATCAGTTCTCTGAAAAACCCTAGGAGCCTTGCATCTGATGGCAGAATATCCATAGTTCTGTTTTGGGAACCAGTCTTTAAACAAAGATTTTGAAAGCTGGGCTTCTAAGATTTCGGCTATATTTGGCAAATTGGACAAAAGTTTTAGTTGTCCTATCATAAGCTTATCATTCTGAAAGTAGAATTCAACACACAATGTAAAGTAATGAGATTCATTTATTTATTTATTTATTTTTATTTCCCTTCTTTTTCTTCTCAGTAAGGCTCTTTTTGGGGTTGATTTTTAAAAAAAAAATAATTGTTTGACTCACCTATCATTTCAGTCTAAGTCATTCTAGAGACATCACGGGTGAATGAGAAAACAATGAAGATATAATAACTTGGCCAAATATTTATAAAGCTGACAGCTGTTTTCCAGTCTGATACACGAAGCTTTGAAATCATCTCTTCCATTCTTACAAGAAAATAAAGATGAACAAACTGAAAATCAACGACTCTTCTTAGATTTATCAGAATTGTAGTCACAGGGGAAATTGATGCCCTAGAAAATGGTTGGAGAGATGGATGTAGAGAATCACTTACCAGGAGCAGAAACCAAGAAACAGAAACCCACTGTTGGATCTAATTACAGTAGAAAAGTTTACATTATAATTGATTGTTGGAGACTCACAGTAGACTAATTTGAGATCTAAAATCTCCAAAGAGGCGGGGTCTGAGGAACTCTGATGTTTTGCCCTACAAAATTCTTACTGTGGAGATCAGACAGTAATCTCTTACTGCTTCTAGCAGGGAGTTGGGAAACGTAACCATTTTGAAATACATCCAGAACTGTCTATTCTCCTTAATAAGACCTATCCTGAAAGAAAAGTATTTTATCAGAGCCTACCTCACTGGAATTATATTAAAACCTAAAGGACCTGGTGGTAGGAAAACTTCTAATACCAACGCTCTCAAATGAAAAAAGAAATACAGATTCAAGCTCATTAAAAGAGACCTAATCATAGGAGTATAGAACACTTTTCCTCCCCACTCACCAAACTGCCACATCAATAGAAATCCTGTAAAGAACAGCAGGTGACAGTTAAAAGAATTTAACGATTCTCTGGGGATACTCAAAAATAATAAGAGTGACAAGCAGGTATAAAAGAGAAATTTAATCATCTGACACAACACTGCAGCCAATGGTAAAAACAACCTACTCCTGGCCAGATCAACATAAAACTTCATACTAAAGATCTGTCTACCTAAGTTCCTTTCACTTGGTATTTCATGCCTGGCTTTAACATAAAAAGACAAACTGAAACTCAAAAAATATTACCTGATGAGGCAATACAATTGTAAGAAATATATTCATAAATAGCAGAGAGTTACAATTATCATATTAGTAACCTAAAATAACTGTAATTAATATGCCAAGGACTTTAATGCAAAGAATAGATAACATGCAAGAACAGATAGATAAAAAGAAAGAAGAGAGAGAGAGAGAGAGAGAGAGTGCTAGTGAAAAAAAATCAAAAGAAATTATTAGAACTTAAAAACTGTAACAAAATAAAACACGGCATTTGAGTAGCGCATCTGTAAGATTGGACACGGACATGGAATGAATCAGTGAAATGTAAAGAGAAAATAGAAAGAAAATAAATGGAATGGAATGTTCAAATATCCAAAACTGTATTGGGAATGCCAGAAGACATAAAAATTTAAAAAAAAAAAAAAAACAGGAGAAATATTTGAAAAAATAAGAACAAAGAATTTTTCAATATTAATGACAGCCATTAAACTACAGATCGCATAGCTCAGAGAACACCAAGCCAAAAAAAATAAATAAAAAAAGCACCTAGGCAAAGTCCAGAAAATAAAAAGACTAAGATAAAATCTTGAAGAAGAGTAGTAATAAGTTTCTTCTTAGATTTTTGATGAGGGGACAGCATAGCTGGGAATCTACAGGGCAGTATGCAAATGCATGTGTAGAAACCTAACTGACAGAACTTGGGACATCTAAAAGTAAGGATCCCAAAGACTGGGGATCTCACCTTTGCAACTTGCATCTAGGACACACCCCTATATGTGTGATTTTTGCTCCAGGTAACCTGGACAAGCCTACAAAGGGTGAAAGCCCCTAAATCCTCATATATATTAAGAATCCATTCTTTTTTTGCCAGGGAGAGATGCAAGCAGCACAGGTCACACATGCACACACATGTGCCTTCTCTTGATGTAACTTTTCCAGTCCTGCAGGACACCTCAACTGTCTATTTCTGCTTTTAATAAACTTGCTGCGTGTTCCTGGCCAAACGACTCTCTTCACGAATTCTTTCTGAATGAACCCAGAATCTCATCAGCGTGTTTCAGTTCACAACTCCTGCATCAGTATTAACTATCTTAGGGCATCAGAAAGCATTATTAAACATCAAATATATAAAAAAAAATTGACTTATGAGATATGAGTAGCAAATCAAGAAGTATGTATTTTATTTCTGTTATTTGTGAGATTATCAAAAATATAAAATGGATCATAAAAATGCACCAGACATAGGCTCATTTCTTAGAAACTCGATATCTTTTGAGAAAATGGTGATTGTTCCCTAAGATGGCTTAATGCTATAAGATGCTGTCATAGAAGTGAGCTCCATGGTATTTCTATGAAGAAGTCAATTACAATCTATTGGGAAAGAAACGGTAGCCACGATATAAAAAGAGCAAAATAGAGTTAGAAGTCTGGTAATTCCTTAAATTAACTAAAATTAATCAGTCATGTGACCTGGGAAGTTATTCTGTTAGTTAACATTTATTTCCTTATAACTCAAAATTGTAAATACACATATGTGCATTTTGTGAAGATTCAATAAATGTATATATAAAATTATTTGTTCATATTAGAGTTTTAAGGTGTGCTTACTGAATGTTGAAGTACTTGAACTTTAAGACATAGAAATAAGCACAAGAGTTTAAGGGCAATCCAAGGATGTCATTGAGTTCATTTCCAAAAGTTTGAGCTCAATTAAAGTCCATATCATTACAAAACTCCTTCATTTGGGAAAACATTCTAAAATTTGACACTTTATTTGGATTTCAGAGTATACGTATTATTTAAATAAACCAAGAGAGAGAAAAAGTCATTGCCAGTGGGAGAAAATTTATCTGAGAGCCAAAAAAATTTAGGAAGACCAATTTACCTAGACTGGAGAAATTGTTATGAGCTCTCCTAGAAAATAAGTGCTATTACTTTCAAAAGTTTATGGAAATCTAAGACAGTTTCGTTGATTTTAATGCTCAATTAATTCAAAACTGACAATGAAATCAGTTTGGGGAAGACACATTGGTGGTAGAAGGTTGATGTGCATACATTATAGGCTGCTGTTTAAGGACCAGCAACTGGAAGTTAAAGTAGGTTCCCATCCTAGGAACTATTCGATGAATATAATTCTTGCTGTTGGGCAGAGAATGTGTTCAATTCAGGAGAAATGCAATAAACTATCTGGTTGTTTTGCAAACAGCAACTTGCCTATAAATATTAGGGGTAGTGATAATCACATACCTTATTCCTAGTCAAAGCAACTCTGCAAACTGTATTTCTAGGAAGTGACATTTTGAGACAGAAGTTCTCAAAAGTATAGTGTTCTCTACCTATAATCAACACTTCAATGAGAACTGCAGGGATGCAAACTTGAAATAAGGTAGAAAATTACATTTTTATGGTGAAAAATGGTAAAAGGAAATAAAATTGGAAAATATGTCAATTTTATAATTTGTATACTTCATACAATTTTTCCATTTATACATAGTCTTACTAGCTCATCTAACGTTTTATCCATAGTATTAATCAATATCTATGGTTTAATCCCTTTTTCTACTTTTCTAAGTCAACCCTTTTTATAAGGTAAGAAATATTCTGGGGACTTTATGTTTCTCTCTCTTTTTTTTTTTTTTTTTTGAAATTTGCATTGCATCTTGAAGGCCCAATTCATGTGTCTAAAGCATGCTAAAGAGACAGATAGATACACAATATTTGCAAACTTTCCATTTAAAATCTCCTGGAGTGAAAAACATAATGGAAAATCAGAGTAAGTGTTTCTTACATCAAAGATGGCAATACTGGGGTGGGAACTTGGTTACTTTAAACATTTAGGACGACACTTAAGAAGAGCCTTTGGAAACAAACCTGCAAACAAGTAAAAGATCATCAGTTACCATTGTCAATTCTTCACTCCAGGATGGTGAAATCCATTCTTCCCAGTCTGGCCTGAGGCACTTTTTGGTCCCCTGAGCACAGTTCACTCTAAAGACTTCTCACACTAAAGGCAATTGCAAATGATGATTTGCAAAGCCCGTGCACAGTGGTAGCATTATTTCAATGAATATATTGAGTAGTGCTGTCTATGCCCTACCTCGTATTCTGTCATTCCTTATTCATTTGCTGCTGTGACTCCCAGCATAGTGAGTGTCTCACTTAAAACATTCTGTCTCCCCTTCTTTGTCTTCAGCTTTTTATGGTTCCACAAGAGATAGTTCTACTTCACCCAGGATTTCATTTCCTGGGGGCAATATTCAAACAAAGGATGATAGGAGAAAACAGATACAAGACCATCCTCTAGTGGAACAAGTATCATATGTGTTTCTCAGAACATTCCTAGTAGTATTGAACCCAGAATGGTATCCCACTTAATAACACCCCACACCCAGTATTACCTTTTCACCTCACTGCCCCCATCCTTCTTCATTTATCCTTCATGGGATGACCTCTAATATACAAAAAACCTACAATCAAATCTTTCTCTTAGGTCTGCTTAAGAGGATATAATAGTTTTACCATAAGTGGTCCTCAAAGATGAGATTCTGGAATCATTTCACTTGCTTGTTAGGAGACAATGGGAACCACATTTACTGGGAACATTTGAAGGCTAGCATTCCACAGCCTCACAGTGATTAAAACTCATTTCTGCTAGATTCAGGTGAGGTATAGGAAAATACTAGTTTAGGCAAAAACACTATTACCCAACAGTATGAAGGCAAAATAAACTAAGAATTGTGGTGTTACCTGCACTAGAAGTCTTTTACAGAACAATCATATCAATTAACATTTGAAGAGACTTTCCTTCTAAACAGTTTGAGGACACAGTGAACTGATAATTCTCTTAGAATTTGATCATAAAGATTTTGGAGATACAAAGGAGACTGAACATAAGACGTCAGCAGGTCACCTATAAGAAAGTGTCATAGACAATGAAACTTTGAGACCTAAGAGTATGCATTTAGTTGAATGCTTGAGAAGCCTGAATTCCACTTTTTTTTTCTCAGCACTCCAGGCTGCCAAATGCAGTCTCTATCCCCTTATCCTGAAACAAAGAAGTGTATCATTCTTTCATTGCCTCGGGATTAAGCAAAGGCTTCACCTGAAAGACATGCTTCTTAACAATATCTGTTCATCAAATTGTGCCTTTCCTCCCTTCTTTGTCTCCTGTATATTGAAAGTAGTTCATTCAAGGAAAGAGCTGTAAGATCTGCTAATATGTCAGAAGGAACAAGGGGAGCTTGTGTGGACAAGAGTCCTGACAGACTTAGATCAGCAGGTGGTGGATTATAGAGCTGGGTACGGGAAAAGTCATTGATCAGGCAGTATTCTTCTGAGTATCCAGTGACTCAGTATTTAATTTCCTGGCAAATACTTCTGGAGCCAGTTTGAATAGTTTATTGACATGATTCTCAGAATCCTGGACATGATGGCTCCCTGCAGTAAATTAGTTAGAGATGCTGGAGCAACCTTAAGAGACTATTGTGGTAGAGATTGGGAGGCTCAGAAAGTGAGCATAGAAAAGCTTACTACTATGAGATGATATTGTCATGTAACTGGGCTCCTTTGAATTCCTATGGGTGATAATGTTCTAAAATAACAGGGACCAGATGATGTCAGCAGTAACATGGGCTTTATTACAGTTATAAACTGTAGTGTCTTAGTGACAACTGGCATCCTAAACTGGAAAGATATATTCCAATGATTTATTGATCATAATGCTTCTAAGGGCAGCAAAGCTGAGGAGTCTCTTAATGAGGATATTGTCGATTCTTAATGACAACAAAAACAAATCAAGAATTGGGTGAGAGAACGTTCAAGTCAGATTCCAAGCAATAACAACAAAACACAAATTCTCAACTGATTTCCAGAACTGAGTCAATTCTCAGACCCAGAATCCACAATCAAATAAGAAACTGAATTCCAGTAAGAGTCCATGAAATTCTACCACAAAAAAATATATACAGTAAATATATTCCCAATCTTGACTATTTACCAGAATAACAAAACAGTAGGGAAAGTAAATTACCTAGTGTTTTAAGAGTTATTGGACATAAACTTTTAGCTAAGATGAATGTCAGCATAGTTCTTCTGTTATTGTGGGAACTTAGGAAGACCGATGATAAATGAAGTCCTCGTTCCTGTCCATCTGGTAAGGGATACTATGAATCTATGAATGCATACTGGGTTTACACCTTTGTTTTCAGAGAACACAATTGACATGGGTTTACTTATCAGCTAGTTAAAGCTCTCTGGTCAGTGGAAAGGGAATCATGTAGCAAAACATCACGTCAATGTCACTAAAATCACTGCCATAGACTATGATAGTAAATCAGAAGCAATAATGTAGCATGAGTGGAATTATAGTCTGAAAAGTAGTAGGAATGATGGTCCTTTCTATATCCCTATTCATCACACCAATATGATTGCTGAAAAAAAAATTAGATGGATTATGGCGATGACAATAAATTACCAGTAGACAAGTTATAGCTGTTGAATTATATGTGGTAGTATCTTTTGCCAGAGATCAGAATTGCTTCAGACATTTGTTATGCAGCTCTTGGTCTAGAGATTGAAATGGCAATCTTCTTTTATAAAGGACCAACTAGTAAATATTCTAGGCTTTTTAAGCCATGTGTTGTATGTTATGATTACTCAACTCTGTCATAATAGTAAAGTGCAATAGAAAATGTGCAAATGTGTAGATATGACTATCTTCTGATAAAACTGTATTTAAAAATAAATGATTAGATTAGGGTCATGGGCTATATTTTGCTAAATTAGGATCTACAGAACATGGTTTTCCTACCAGGAAATATACTGATATTTATCTGAGAAAGAAAGAAAGCAATATTCTCCTTCATAGGATTACTTTACTTTCCCTATTCTCTCTTATGCTGTAGAACATACCATTTGTCCACCAGATTAATGATTTCATGCTAACTGAACTAAATGGACAGATGAATTAAGAACTTAATGGACCCCCTGGTAAGATTCATTAGCACCAGAAGGTGGGAGGGGAACACAAAATTCAGAATCCTCACACATATTGAAATTTTTTTATTTAAAATTATTTTTTAGGGTTGAGGGAACATCCCGTATGACAAATGAAAACTTACTACATTCTGTCCACCAAGAAACAGGCATATGAAGGACCTTTTGAAGTTTTAGAGACACCATATAACATTACTTATAATATTTCTTCAAGCTATTTGTTAGGCGAACTCTGTAGACAAGAGAAGTTTCTTTATCTTGTTCAGTATTAATTACAAGAACACTGATTCTGGGACAATTTGACTGAGAAATTCAGTGGAACTAGATATTTCCATGGTAGATAATAATGCTATGTGGGTTTCTGATATGCCATGATAGATGCTGAAGTACAAACCTCAAGAAGAAATCTATTCACCAATTGAAAAGGAGCTTTTTGTATACTACTAATGGCAGAGATTGAGTGGCTGATCAAAGGACACCAAAATTGTAATGGAACTAAAGTTGACAATATATGCTAAATATTGTCACATCCACATATAAATTAGGTGTGGCCAGCAGAATTTCATTATATAATAAAAATAATTCATGGCACAAGCAAATTACATAAACAGATAGTTACATAGATAGCCATTTATCTCTTTGATTACTTAATTGGCTCTCTCTTAACTCAAACCAAAGGTCCGATTAGTATTCCCATTCACTGAAAGAAAGAAGAAAAAAACCCAGAAACTCCAGATTCTAGTTTACAGATGGTTTAGCTTGGTGTCTGAGTGCAAATTGGAAATGAATATAGCCACACATAGTTCCACTCATGGGTGGCGCTAAGGGCATGCTGAAGAGAAATCTTCCCAACAGTAAGAACTTTAAGCAATACACTTGCTTATTTTCTATAAGAGAGAAAGGAGTGGTTGAGTTATCAGATAGGAAAGGTAAGATAAGGTAAAATGAAATAAGATGAGTTGAGAATTTGTTTTATTCTCCCAGTTCTTTAGCGCTCTGCCTTGGATTTCCGGGTTTCAGTTCTTGGTCCTTGTATCCCCACAGGAAAGAATTCAACTGAGGCACAGATATGAAGGAAGTTTTATTGTAAAAGAATATTTATTACAAGCAAAAGCATTAGTGTAAAAGAGATAGTACATCCTCAAAGGGGAGGACGGGCTGCCACAATTGGATTCAGCAGCCCTTGTATTCCTTTTAGAGATTAACATTCCCTACTTGTTCTTCCATGGGGCAGATTCTGCTCCTGTCTTTCATGTTGATGGAGTTTTGTAATAAAACTCTTACTGCACATATTCTTTCCCATGACTGCCTAAGCAAAACCCACAGGGGCTTGGAGGGCAAGTGAAACTGCAATGCTAATTTTATTATGAGGGTGCAATGAGAAAGGTCAGCTAAGGACAATAAAGAAAGAATTTGGCTCTCATCGCACATGTGTCCCCATCCAGTATCTACCAGATCGATTTGAGCCAAGACTATGACAACTATGTTTGATTCCTAGGTTTTGGATTGGTCAAGTCTCTTGCATCATTGTAATCAAGAGATATTTCCTATCCTTGGTATTCCATCTCATGTCTAACTGACTCAGGTTTTGGGAAAGTCCCAAAGCTTGTCTCTGGTCTTGGGAGGATTTTCTTAATAAGACAATCTCAGTGTGTTAGGGACTTCTACCCAGTGCTCATATCTAACAGGTGTTCCTTAATTTCAAAAAAAGCTTCTGTCTGTTAGGGCCCCACACCCAGTGCTCCTGTCTGGGTAATTCACTAATAGTTGAAAGAAAGGCTAAAGATATATAAAAGTCCTTGAGAAAAGGTGAATGAGTTTAGTTAGTTGGTTAGGGGACTAAAAAGTACAAGATTGGAAGATTTAATCAAGTAGTAATGGTTAAAGTTAGTGTAGATGGGTGTATGTGAATGAACTTGAAGTATGAAGATATTTTAGTATCATGTCAATGTCCAAAAGAGAAACTCTACTGCAAAGAAAATACTGAACCAGGTGGATATGACCTGTCCAATAACGGTCATTCAGTGTCTACCTTTAACCATACCGCTGACTGCACAATTAATCTATGAGCAGCTATCGTGGCAGGAATCAAATTTATTCATGAGCACACAGGCACAGACTCACTAATGCCAAGGACTTTATTGTTACCAATATTGCTGAATATCTGAAGTTTCAACAGCAAAGTATCACTTGTATATATCAAACTTCTCCTATCATGTAAGGAGCAATGATTCATCCTTACTGCAATTGAAAGTTATTTTAGAATTATGTTTTCTTCCTTTCCTAGACACTACTATCCATGTCTTGCAAATTTACTGATGTGGTATATTAAACAATATTACCGTGGATCAAGTAAATCACAAAGGAAATGTAATAAGATTCACTTACAGAATTTACTAGTCAGCTTATATTGTACATAATCCAGTAGTTCATGCCCAGACTCGAAGGTTCACCATGGTAACAACTTAGAGGAAGGTTGTAGCAATTTCTTCCAGAATATGGTACAAACAATGAGTTAGTGACGATTAGATAATATTCCATGTCCAGTAATTATAACACATAGAATCAAGAACTACAGAACAAAATTAGGACTGTTTCTTATTACCACTCTCAGTGATCTATTTGGGGAATGTTTGTTCCATTCCAATGCAACTTGGGACATCATCTGTAAGTTAGCCTAGTACTCAACCAGGGAAAGCAGGACATGTGTCAAGTGTAAGATACATTAAAGGTTACATTAAACTCAAAGCTACAACTGATACCAAATCACTTTGGTCACTTTATGTCAATAGATCAGAAGACGAAGAGAGGCGTTGCTGTCATGAGTAGTCAGGGTTGACAGATCATATGAGAGCAAGGAGAAATAGGTCTTGGAACTTGAACAACATAATTGATCATATATATATATATATATATATATATATAAATTTTTATTAAAGAAACAGTGAATTAAAACATTATATAAGTGTTCCCTGGTAGAATAACATTTGGGTCAGTCATCTCTGAAGGAGAACAGGCCACATACCCCTGGGTTCGAGTCCCGGGTCCAGGGTGAAACAATCAATGTGAACAACTAAATAAAAACAAATTAAAATGCTTCTTCCTCCTCTCTCTTTCTGCCTGCCTGTGACTACTTGCCTTCATTCCTGCCAGAAACTTTCTTCTAAAAATAAACAACAACAAAAAAAAACGTTATATATGTTTAAGATATACATCATTATAAATCAATATCTGTATATATAATACATGAAGTTCACCATCAACAATCCAATTCTATCTACATTATTTCCATTTAAAGAGATTTTAACTAGTCATTATTATGAAGTATTAGTGAGAGAGGTTTCATTGTGGGACATGGGAAAATTTAAATGATACAGGAACAAATAATAACAATTTTGTTGACGCCTTGTCTTATATCTCCTTGATATACATGAAGTTGTGAGTTTACATGAAGCTGTGGTTTCTGACAGGGATATGTTAAGGATGAAGGAGATGTGCTCAAAGCAATCTTCTACCAAGGGTGCAAGTCTGTGCCTAAAGGAACTATGTTCCCATATCCTGGTAAGATAATTTAGAGCTAAGATTTTTCAGAAATTCCCCCAATGAGATCACATCCCAATTAAGCACAATGATGAACCATTATTCAATGCATACTTTACTGACTTTTTTCTTGATCCTGTTTCTGCTTCCTCTTTAGTTTCATACCTACTAAGATCATCTTCTTAAATGATTATCTGCATTCAAATCTTTTGTTTCAAGGCCTGATTTTATGAAAAATTGATGTCATATAGTACCTCAAATATACATACACTTAGTAACAAGACTATATTTGTATGTGTGTACATCTGTAGATGTATAGCAAAAATCAGTTTCATAGCTTTATATAGCTACAGAAGATGCTATCTCTTCTCAGAGACAGTCTTACCCAACCATCGTGTGGGTTAAAGGAATATCTGAGTCATCATCTCATCCTAGCAAAAGGAAAGATACTAAAACCCTTCCAACCCATAATGAATGCATATATAATATAATTATATCTGCAAATCAAGCAGAGAAGTTAAGGTCTAAATGGAAGACAATTACAATGCTCCCCATTATTCATGCTGTGAAACTGATCCTGGACAACACATTCATTGCAAGAATTGTTATAAGGTAAAAGGACAAATAACCCACAGAGTATGACCAAAATCACATTTCCCAATATGTTTTGGAAGAGTTTTTAAAGCAGAAGAATATAATCTATAGAACTAAACAGTGGAAACTGGCTTCATTCTGCTTAAGCAAAGTACTTTTGTATACTTTTAGTATAAAAGTTTATACTTTTAAAATCTTATGATTCAGAAAAGTTATTAGGTAGCAGGAATAACCTAGATGACTTTAAATGTGCGTATGAACTGAAATAATGTGCAGGATTGAGTTTCCATACACTGTGGAAACACATGGTATCATCATTTAAAATTTTATTTTCTATTCATATACATGTCAAGGGTCATAGTCAAAGCCTGAAAATGTTTCACTTATTAAACTCTCAACATTTTAACATCAATTACAAATAATTTCCAGTAATTCAAATGCTGAAAAAAAATCACTTATAAAATACTAGAAATGAAAGAAATGATGGTAGAAATGAAGAGTTTAAAAAAGTCAAATAAAATGATTTGGTATATTCTTAGGCTGTTTTAAACCAACTTCATTTGGAATTTGTTTGTTTTGTTTTATTTCACTTTGCTTTACTCAGTCCAGAGTTTTTCTTTCATTCAATTCCCTTTGTTACAACCACAATGTTAAATAAACAATCTACTTCCTACATCTTGTTAATTTAAGTTTCTTTTGAAATTATTGTTGTCATTTCACCCTAAGTACTTTCATTTGGTGGCAGATGTTATGTGTCTGAGAAAGGGACTGAAAATAGGTTTACATGAATATCTTTATTTGGGTGAAAAACACTATAGTAAAAAGATGAGGAAATAAATGAAAGAAAAATTGAGAACTATATAATTCATGTACTACATTTTGATTTAGTTTGCATTTTATAAAGACTTAGAAAATCAGATTTATTTTTTTTGTTTTATTGAAGGTACATTGTATCATCACATTATGTAGGTTAAGATGTACATCATCATCAATCAATATCTATATATAATATGTTGTTAACCCCTGATAATACAATTCTGTCCTTCACCATATAAAAAATCATATCTAATTATATATGGGAAAAATGTAAACTGAAAAATAGTCATGACTCTCGCAACCTCCTGGTAATAAAAAGGCCAATGTATATTTTTAGAAAAATTCAATAGCTTTCACTAAGCAAATATAACTTATAGTAAAAATGCTATTATCCTTGTTATTTATAGAATGCATTTTAATGAATTTTCTTGATTTTATTTTAGACTATTTCCAGTTTAATTTTAGCTTCTATTGATCCACATAAATATATCATTTTTTACATATATATAAAATATTATTATTTTGTCTTATATTAATCAGATATTAGACAACATCAGTAAAGAATTATTGCTGAAAATTAAATTTTATAAATATTGTAGATGTTCTCATTTATAAAAAAACTCTCTAGCTTCAAACTATGACAAAGCAAGAGTAAACAAAATAGAATGGTGTTGGAATAAAAAGAGACACAGATCAATGACGCAGAATTGAGATTCCAGGAATAAACCCACATGTATATGAACAGCTAACTGATGACAAACTGAAACCATGAAATGGATTAAGGAAAGTCTCTTCATTAAAGGATGTTGAAAAATTGGGCAGTTAGGTGCTGTCTAACATCATACATGTCCATTAACTCAAAATTGGACTAGAGCCTTGAATGTAAGACCTGAAAACATAAAACACATAGAAGAAAACATAAGTGATAAAGCTCTTCAATATCAGTTCTAGTAATGTCTTTGTGGATATGTCTCCAAAAGCAAGTGAAACAAAAACAAAAGTAAACAAATGGGACTACATCAAACTAAAAAATCTCTGCATAGTGAAATAAATCATCATTAAAATGAAAAGACAACTTATTAAATGTCAGAGGTATTTGCAAATCATACATCAGACAAGGGGTTAACATTCAACATATATAAGAACTCATACAGCTCAATAATAATGACAACAACAAAAGCCAATTAAAAAAATAAAAGAGACAGAGGGGTTAAAAAAGTACTCCTTCAAAAAAACATACAAATGACCAACAGGCACATGTAAAGATGTTACTTATCTCTTATTATTGTGGAAATGCAAATCAAAACAGCAGTTAACTATGTTCTCATAATTGCAAGAATGTTCATTATAAAAAAAGCAAGCAACAAGTTTTGATTGGTAAGGTTATAGAGAAAAGGGAAAATATCATACAGTCTTTGTAGGGATGTAAATTGATAAAGCCACTAAGAAGAGCAATATGGAAATTGCTCAAAAAATTAAGAATAGAAATGCCATAAGATCCAGCAAGAACACCTCTGGGTATTTATCAGAAGAACACACAAATACTAATTCAAAGAGACATATGCACCCTCATGTTTGTTGCATTATTCACAATAGCAAAGATATGCAAACAACCTAAGTATCCATGGCATGATGAGTAAATAAAGATATGGTAGATAGCTATACAACAGAACACTACTCAAATATTTTACCAAAAAAGTGAAATACTGTCATTTGCAACAACATGATAGAGCGTACTATGCTAAATTAAGTAAATCCTGGTGGAAAAAGAAAATATAAAATTTCATTTATATGTGATAGTGAAACAAAACAAATGAATCACCCAAATGAAAGAAAAACTCTCAAACCATAGGACAAAACAGTGGTGGTCAGAAGGGAAGGGGTAAAAGGGTCAATTGCGTGATGATGAATGGAAACTAGTCTTTTGATGGTTAGCATAATGGTGTTTATAAGACATTAGTTTATAACATTATTAACCTGGAATCTAAATAATCTTATAAACCAAGTTTACTTGTTTTTTTTTTTTTTAAAAGCAATACTTGTAAGTGAGATAGTTCTTATAAGTAGTATGATGTAATAAATGTAGTAACCCAGAGATGGTCTGGGAGCAGTTGTCATTTTTCAAATGAAGTAATCTGCCTTTAGAGACATTTAATAACTGTTAGGTCAGTGATAGAAAACTGAATATTAGACATCTTCTGATTCCTTTCTAACATACTGCCTTAAATGTAGGAAATTATCAGGTTTTTGCATCCAACAATAACTTTAGTTCCTAAACAGATAAGGAGCAACATTGATAGAATGTTTTTTTACGGTATAGGAAGTATCTTCCATTTTTAAGTAAAAATGTTTAAAAGTCCCAGACTTATGTAAATTTTCTATGCAAGTATAATATTTTTTAGTTTCTGTAAACTTGAATATTAAATGGCCATATAAGCAATGTGAAATACAGAAAGATAATAAAAATGAATTACTAAATATGAAATGGCATTATCAGTTTTTATATAACCTTGCTTCTCAAGAGAATGTGGATCTAAAAATATGAATCAATATATTATGAAAAAGAGCAATAATTACATTACGTATTATTAACCACCCATATTGATGCGATTCTTTTTGGTTACAAAGTTTCAACTACTTTATCTTAAGTTGTTTCACTATTTGCTTCTCACAAAAGGTGATATTTAATTGAGAAACATAACCTGGTTCAATATACACCATGACCTAGAAAAAGTAAGGCAGTGGATGTCATAGGCAACACAAAAACTGCTGTTATCTGCAAACCCTAAATTTCTCAAAGGAATAAAGGCAATTTTCTTTAAGAGGCTCATTCCGAACCTAAAGTTAGGTAATTTTTTAAAGGGACAAATTGGTTTAGCAAACTCACATCCCTCTTTTCTCTTGGTTCCAATAAAGATTGCTTCAGAGTAAGGGTTATTTAAACAGCCTCTTCTAGGGCAAATATGGATCTTCTCTGCTTCAAAGCCCATCCAATGAACTTTCATCAACCCGTCTCTATTGTAGTTTGTAGAGAAGATAACTCTCATGCTCTTTTAATAATTTGAATATTTTCTTAACTGAAAATAGTAGATAAGCAAAGATTTAAAAAAATCCAAAACCTTTACTTACCCCCTAGTAATGGAAAAAAAGCAGTTAGATTTTTTTTTTTTTAAACACAACTAAGAAGAAATGAGGACGGTATTACTTTTGTTTCATTTTCATATTCTCAGGGGTAAAAAAATAGAAAAAACACATAGCAAATGACAGAATAGAATCAAGAGACCACCGAATTATAAAGAGCAGCAAATAAAAAAATGGCTATATGTCTGTGTTTGTGTCCATACACATGCTTTTACATGTATATGCATATGTTTCTACACATAGGTAAATGAAATATTAAAGGAGAAGAAACTTTGAAAAGTAACATAAAATAGCAATTTCCCTATTTTATCATTGAAACTAAAGCCAAGGCATGCTGGATTTTATCCAATAATGTTTATATTTATAAATATACATGTGCATATGATATAAATATAAAAGCTTTCAAAGTGCTCCAATGCAAACACAAAAGCATATAAAATGCTGCATCAATGTAGGTACATTGATAGTTCAGATTTCAGTGTCTGATTTAAAGTAGGGATAGCAAATTATAGCACTAGACTAAAACACTTGATGCATAAAACAATTACAATGTGAGATGTAAAATGATATTTTTCATAGACTTACCAAATTAATGTAATATCCATTTAAGAAAAAAAAGTTATTAGCAATATTAAATAAATTGGTTTATTTTGACTTTAAGAATTTGTATTTGTCACTACAAATTTCTCAAAACCAAAATACGCATTTCACTACACTGTTCACATTAAATAACTTGATGATGTAAAGTATTTGATAAGCAATTAAAAAATTAAGAATATTCATGACTTACATTTAATATTTAGCAGAGAAATATAGAGCAAGTAGTAAAAACAGGTAATTAATTTATATAGCCTGCAGTTAACCAATTTTTCACTCACTACAATTTTTCATTCATTCTTCACAAAAAAAACCCTAGAACTTAAACAACTTTGTTTTATAAAAGATTGCACCTTATGTTAGTAATCTAACATGATTAGTTTTTGTAAATCTGTATCTCCATGCCACTTTTGAAATATTTTAAAAGTTTGAATCTTTTTACCAAAGTTGCACATTGTAAAATGAAATTTTCTTGTTACATTCTTACAGAGCATATGATCTCTAGAATCATTTGGAGCTATGGGCAGAAGATAGTTCAAAATTTCTGTCATTCATGAGCTGTACAGTGACATCTGCCCCGAGCTAAAACCTCCCACCTAGAAGTAAATGGTAATAGACAAGAGGAAGGGAGTAGTAGAAAGGTCCATTGACTGCCATTCAATTTTCTGAAATTGCTCACTTAGAATACTTATTTAAACATTACAAGCTTCCTTTTCTCAAGTGTGAAGTCTTAGTGCACCAAGCTGATATAGGTGTAATGGGGATCTCCCTCCACACTGCCTTTTCAGGAAAAGGAAAGCTTCCATACTATGAGTAAATACATAAATCATATATATAGGCAGATGTCTGTGATCCACAGCAGCCATTCATAGATTTGTACCTTTATCTTAAGGACCAAGAAGGAGACATAAGCAGACTTAAGGACGCACTGTCTGACTCTTTCATTTGAGTGAGCATCTGGCCTTTCCACATGTCAGAAGACTATTTGCATTCCTCATTGAGCATTTTCACAATAGCGACATTCATTTTTTCTAACACATCTTTTTTAAAAAGGTTAGTTTGTTTATGTAAATAATCTGGAAATTTAAATAGTGTATCTTGATGTTCTTGAAAGAATAAGACTTCCTTTAAGCTGAATGCAATATTTTTAAAAAATAGGTGGATTAAAATCCTCCATGTGTGAAGGTTCTGATCTAAAGAATAGCATTCTCTCCTTATAGAACACAATTTTCTAGACTGCTAGTAGTTTTTTCTTAACAAGTCAGAGAATTGTGAATTTAAAGACTTTGTGCCAAAAATAAGATGTATTTGAAGTTAAAATGATCCAGTTTCCTCTCATCTGAAGTGCAGGTAGGTCATAAATAACAATAATCATTACCTTGGTTATGGAAGAAAATTAGTCTGGGAAAACCAAAAGTATGTAAAACACACTTTGAAATATTTCTCTTATGTAATTGTCTTTTTTTGTTATGAATATAGAAAATCTATTCAGTTTCCCTTGGTTGTTAAATATTCCACAAAGCGTCTTAGTCACATTTACTTTGATTCAGGTAACAGTAAGTACTTACTGCCATCACAAACAAAGAGATAATATATTGGAATATTATGCTATCTGAAGATACTCAGGCTTTTGAATTTTAAATAAAATTGTTCTGAGTACTCTAGCTTATAATCTGTGGGAAATTCAACACCCTCAGTAATATGTGAAAATTTCCAAGACTGACACTGTTTTATGTTCTTGTATCTATGATCTCTCTCTCTCTTCTCTCTCTCTCTTTCTCTCTCTCTCTCTCTCTTTCTCTCTCTCTCTCTCTCTCTCTCTCTCTCTCTCTCTCTCTCTCTCTCTTTCTCTCTCCCTCCCTCTCTCTCTCCCCCCCTCCCACCACCATACCCACACAGATGTTTAACGCCACCACTTTAATTTTCTGAAAACAAAAATGAGCCTTCACGGAAAGCATCTTGTGTTGTGAGAGACATTATATAAATTCTGGGTTACATTAAGGATTAATTCACAGCAGCAGTAACCCTTATGAATAATAGATGTCTCTCTTAGAAGTCATTTAGTCACACAAGCAAGAAGCTTAGCATCTCTCCCTCCAGACTGTCTCACCTTTGTATTTCCCTTACTTCATTAAGCAGAATAATTGAGCTCAGTACTTTCTAGCCAGCTCCAGGGCTTACCTTTGTATAAATGCAATGGATAGAGTACATCATCTACGACCTTCTTCCACCTCAGTTTCTTAAATAGAAAGGAGCAGCATGATCATTTACTTTCTCTCTGACATGGGCAATACTCAGTATAAAGTAGTCATTGGCACATCCCTAAAAAATATCTAATTCTCCTTCCTTCTGGGCACATGATAGGACTATATTTTGGGGACCCTCTATGTTGAGATGGGAATAAGATGACTATTTCTGAACAGAGAGGAATGAGTGGTGACCTTTGCTGACCCACCAGACATGCTGTAAAAGTAAGAAATAAACCTTTTCGATTTGTCTCTTAGTGCAATAAAAACCTATCTACTCACTATTAATGTTCAGATATATGAAGAAGCTAAAATTCCCTTGGTGTCTATAAAGGATTTGAACTTCCTCAGAGCTTCCACTGTATTAGTAGTAAAAGAAAAGGAATTAAACTTACCTAATGCTATCTAGTTCCTCTAAATTTAAAATTTTGTTTCAGGTAGAGTCACAGACTGGAGATCTTTGTCTCATACCCTGGTGATGAGGAGTGATAGACCCAAAACCTTCTCTAAGCACCTTCTGCTACTCTTTTGGTCCTGCTGAGTAGAGATGATATTTCATGTCTTTCTGTTCAGCATCTCCCCTACGGGCAGGAGAGCCCATGGTGAGAAATCTCTTAGGAACAATAACCTCTCCAGACTCAGCTCTTCTACTTAAGCCCTATCTATGTATTTTTCTAAGGTCTAGATCTTATTCTAATTTAGTCTGAACCAGGTAGTCTTTCTGCGACCCCGATTCAAAGATCATAAACCACCTTAAGTGATTAGCCCAAGCTATGTCTGCTGCTAGTGCAATATGGTCAACCACTGGAAAATATTATTGGTTCTTCATGTGTACTTCACAATTAAACATTTTTTTTTGGAAAAAACTAAAAATATAATGAAAACTACCTCAACATTCTCCCCAAATTGACAACTAGTATTACTGGCATAGGTACATTTCACAGCATTGGGGACATAAAAGGGATTCTGGGCAATCTCTCTGTGTAATACTTCACACTATTATGCTTTCTTTTATGTGGTGCTTCATGGTATAGTACCATCAATCTGTAAGGGATTGTCCCTCAGCACTTCAAATGTGAATGGACCAAAACATCCCTTGGTTTTCTCTTTTATTTCAATACAAAATAACAGATACCCAACTTCTGGAATTTAAGTCTGAGGAGACAAGTGAAGACATAGGTGCACCATGATGTTTCCTCACTTTTAGCATCTTTCTCCCCCAATCAGCTAGCTTTAGGAAGACTAGTCATCCCACTTCTGCTTCTTGTCTAATACTTTTCATAGACAACCTTGCTCCTCTTCTTTAGGACTGAATTGGTAGAAAGTTTGCTTATTAGTGAACACATTTATGAAGATAAAGAATATACCATTGTAATATATGCAGAATATAAAACCATTGCATTAATCATATCATTATACTCGTGAGGCCAAATAAAAAATATCATTTCGTTTTCTAAATAATATACCTGAATATTTCATGGAAACCAGGAGCAGAGAATAAAGTTACTTTCCAAAGTACTGTACTCAAATTACAAAACCATTAGAAATTCCATTAATCTTTCTCTCTTGGTGTCATATTGATCCCACATCCCTTTTATTATGCAAATATACTGTATTTTAATTTAATTTTGTTTTCTTTCTGCAAACCTGACTTTAATTCTTCACCATATGTATTGCCTTACAACCTCCCCACCTCCATACCCACAAAGTGGCATGCTTAACTCTCAAGTTGATATCACTGAAAGCCAAAGTACCAATCTAGACTGAGTAGAATTCTAGAACCACAACTTCAAATTCCAGGATCAGGATTCGCCTTAGTCTTACTTAGGTCTTCTATCCCTCTGAGAACATGAAATGCATCCAAGAGCATAGGCAATTAAACACAATCATGATTGTTATAATTCAGTCATATAAATGAGAAAAAAAGCACTCATATTAAGAAAAGTACCACTGAGAAACCTGATCAGAGCCCCAAAATAATTGCAACTAAAATCCTTGCATCAGCTGTCATCTCATGTGCAAACAGGATGCCTTGATCAAATGGTATGTGTTTGAGATAATATATATATATATATATATATATATATATATATATATACACACACATATATGTCATTACCACAAACTTTGGGGGGAAATGATCTGGAAAGTTGTTCAACATGTAGTGCAAGGCAACCAAGATCAATTAAAATTACAGTATAAGAACAAAACTTCAGAGAAAACTTGCTGAGAGAACCAGTTTGTCATTCTCCTTCTTTCCATCACTGTAATGACTTGTCACTCTGTTGGCACAAAGCGCTTCTCAGTTTTCCAAGGAAGAAAATTAACCTAAAATCTTCTAGTTTTTGACCAGAACATGTACGTACTATGCAAGTTCAGTTCTAAATAATCGTTCTCTTCATGTCTTTAGTTATGAAATGGCAGATTAATTCATTAATTAAGGAAAAAAGTAATAAAATTATAGTGACCAAATGTTGGGTATCCTTTTTAATTGTGTGTTTTTTTGGAAAGGTCTCTCTTAGGTGAAATTTTACTTTATTCAATTATTTTTAATAATTAATTTTATTGAAGGAATATTGTCTCAGCATTATATAGATCTAAGGCTTGCATTATTATAAATCAACATCTCTATATAATACATCAAGTTTATCTAGGTGACAATTTAGATGACACTAAAGAGAAAGGAATAAATCTTCATGTGGTGATCTGAAGAGCAGAACATTCCAACAAAGACACCAAAATAAAAAAAAATATCAATGATGTGTTCTAGGAAACCCAAAAGACAGGATCAAATTAGTATAGAAAAAAAGAACATGAATTATGATTTTTAAATAGTTTGATAGCATGTAAACAAAATAAATAATAAAATAATACTAAAAAGATGAATTTTATTTTCATATAAAATAAATAAAAATAAAAGTTATCAAAAAGTCAAAAATCTGTCATGTCAGTATGGCTTACCCTGGTAGTCAATATGGGTGACTTCTTAGCAGACATTGCTAGTAGAAATAAATACTGTTACTACAAAATAAAAATATAAAATGAGAAATAAAACCTAGTAACTTTGAATGTATGTACCTGAAATAATAATAAAACAAATTGATTTGTTTATTTTTAAGAAAGGAAAGCAGGCAGGCAGGAATGAAAGCAGGCGGGCACACAGGAAGAAAGAGAGAGAAAGAAGCATAATCAATGTATCTATCTATCAGTCTATCTGTTTGATTCTGGTCTTTCACCCTGGAGTCCAAAGTAATTTCTTTGGGTTTTACATGGTTGGCATGACCTACCTAAGGCACCAGGGCACTTTTCTACATTGTTTTTTTTTTTAAAAGAAAATCAGATAGGGAAAGACAAATACCACATGATTTCAATTATATGTAGAAACTAACAGGAAAACAAACAAAACCAAGACACAGACATAGAACTAGCTGAGAGAAGGAGGATTAAGAGTGGTGGTGGTGAAATGGGTAAAGCAGATCAAGAAGAACAAACTTCCAGTTAAAAAATAAATAAATCATGGGAATGTACCATACAGTATGGAGAATATAGTCAATAAGATTATATTGACTTTGCATAATGACAGATGTTCATTAGACTATTAGTGGTGAGCAATTCACAATATACGCAAATGCTGAATCACTATGCTCTGTACCTGAAACTAATATAATACTGTATGTAAGTTATACTTCAGCAAAAAATACACCATTTCATAGTTTCTTAAGGTAGAAAGAAAACTGGCTGGTAAGTAAAATAGGTTAAAATGTTGAGAGAGAAAGAGAAGTAGTAAAAGCAAGAGAAGGAAGAAGACGAGAAAGAGAAAGAGAAAGAAGGAGAAGAAAAAGCAGAAAAGAAATTGAAGATTTAGAACTAGGCTTGTTACTATGAATAAAAGAACACGTAGTTCTCTGTTTAGAAGGGAATATCGAAACACCCACAGAAATTGGGGAGGAAAAAAAGTCTGAACATGTCAAGTAACATGAGATACTCAGATTGTCAAGTAGGTAGATCAACATGAGTTTAGAATGTGTGAAAGAGATTTGGAAGTGCTATTTTCTCCCTTACATTATATTTTAATTTCATAAATTCTAAAAGTTATCTTCTCCCTTGCTCTCCACATATATTTGTAATGAAAACTATATTGAGTGACAATACTTAAAGCTCCTCGACAAGCTGTAGTTGTTTTCTTTCATACCTTTCCCCTTCTAGTTTCTCTTTCTTCTCTTTCAAAGATCCTCTCCATTTGTCTTTAACAGGTCCAATCTATCTTTCAAGAATTAACCTAAACACCACTTCTTTTATCACTTGGTTTGCATTGATTCAAGTAACAGAAAACCCTACTTAACTGGTTTAAATAATGACAAAATTTATTAACTGTGTAACTGGAAATCCAGAGAAAAGAGATATTTCTAAATTAACCCACCAACATGGCTCCAACTCAATCAATTTCTCTCTATTTCTCTCGTCTATAAACATATCTCTGTGTGCTTTACCATTCAATCTGCATAGATACAAAATTGTTATAGCATTTCTTGGATTCTGTTGAAGGAAGAGGTCAGAATTCTATATCTGAAACACAAAATATCACTTAAATAAGCACAGAAAAGCTGTCTTTTTAAGCAGACGCTCCCTGAGGAAAGCTGATATATAAAAGACTTTAGGAAGTAGAGAATTCAGAGTCCTGGGCTTTCAGAGGTGAGACTATTTAAGGAGTGTTGTCTTTTGCTCTGAGAATGATGATCCTCTGAGTGGCTGCTACTAGTTTGTGTTCGAAGGCCTGGGATTGCCCCTGCTTAAATGGCTTTCAGAAGTGTAATCAATGAGAGGTGCTGTCTTTGATTAATATAATGGATTAAAACAAATGGCTGAAAAGCAATTAGTCTTTAGTAAGAGCTTAGGAACAGAAAATTTTCGTTTTATACCTGCAATCTCTTGTTTAAAAAGTTTAAAGCAAGAATTGAGTCACTCCTGGAAACTCATGAGATCATAGAATCTTCTTTCCTTAAAGCTTCTACCCAGCCTGTCTTTACCTCTCATTGGTGAAAATCAGACTGCAAGCTTAATAAATCTCTGTAGACTTGAAAATGTCATGTGCTAATTACTCAGAACTGTCAATTTCAGAAAAATAAAAATATATAAACTAAAAAGGAATGGTGTCACTTCATTTACTTAGACAAATCATGTCTTTCCCCTACAACTGGGAAGAATCCAAACAGCTATACTATGGAGACAGTGAAACAGACATTTTAAATGCCAGTTAAGAGCATCTAAGTGTTGAAGTCACTTGGATACAATTATTATAATGAGAAAAAGTTAGCGTGACACCCATATCCTCAGAAAGTTAGAGCCCTAGCAGCAAAATAGATGGACAACCAACAAGTGTACTAGTCATGTTGAACATTAAAGATAAACTGACACAGGTTTAGGAGGATAAGAGCAGTTTTCTCAATAGCAAGTCAAGATCTTTCACCTATTTTCTAAGATAAAGACAGTTTTTAGACCCAGAATTAATTTATTGAATAAAGAGCAGGTTCTCAAGAGAAAGATCCCTGCCCTACCACAGAATCCTTCCCTAACTAGACTTATTGCACTTATTGGGTTGTACACTGAGAACAGGGAATCTTCAAATATTTTATCTGCTTGATAAGGAGTCTGAATTGATACTGACACCCAGAACCCAAGGTGCCATCACGATTGCCCAGTCAAATGTGAGCTTCTAGGGACCAGCATACAGTCTAGATTTTGGTTCACAAAGCCCCATTGTGTCCACAAACACACATAGAGTTACTCCTCTAATCTCCAAAGACAAGGAAATATGTAACTACATACCTCATTGTAGACATACCACTATAGTGAGTCATTGACCTGAGTATGAGCAAAACATAAAGCATAAGCAAACTGTAAGAATAGTTATCCCAGTTCTCTGCAACATCTTTCACTATTGCATGACTTCCCCTGATTCAACTCATGTCTATGACCACAGTGAGGGAATCTCTCAGGACCCCATGATCACGTCAGAGAGGAAAGTGTTGGAGTTTAATTTATTGATGAGTTAACTTGGTATGTGGGTGAAAGACAAAAATGAATTGCTACTGGTCTCCAGGTTGACTCAAGAGGTAACTGTACAACACAATGGTTAAGAGATATTTGTGTTAAAAGAGCAGTGGTCCAAGAATATAGATTTATAGGTTGTGTAAGTGTTTTGGCTGATTGATCATGAGCTAAAGAGAAAGATTGGAAGATAAAGAACAAGGAACTTTTAAAGCAAAGGCATGTAAGGGGACTTAGAGTGGGGATAAAATATGAAGATATTAGTGTTGCATTAGTGCTTTCCAGAGATTATGCACATGGACAAAGAACTAAACAAACCAGATAGATAAAAATTACATGATCAGTTGAAGTCATCTAGTCTCTGTCATTACACATTCCATTGCTGATTTAGTAGGTACAAGGAACTAGTCAAGATGACAGGAACATGAGCTACATGTAACCTAAGGCCATGGGCTCACATTTCTCAAGGATAGTCTAGCTTCTGTGGCAGTTAGATATAGATATATAAATGAATAGGAATCAACCCACATGTGCAACCATATTTTGAGAAGGCTAACTGTGTTTTTAAAGTGGCAAATGGACTACACTGGTCCTCTTTCAATGAAGGGGCAGCTATTTTAACCAAAATAAATACACCACCCAGTATATCTTTCCTGCCCATAGTTTCCTCCCTTACAACCATGATGTGAAGGCTTAGAGTATTTGATTCACTGACAGAGTTGCCCACATAAAATAATGCATCAAACCAAAAAGGATTTGTTTTCTAGCAAAGGAGGTGTGAGAGTGATATATGAGTATGGGATACACTGTTCATATCACACTCTGTACTGGCCAGAATCTATTAGTCAGATATAGCATTGGGAAAACCTGTTAAAAGCAAAGCTGAAGCACTACCTCAGAGATAATACTTTACAAAGATGGCAAGCCATCTTGCAAGGCTCAATATGCACTTGAAATAAAAGACCTTTGTGTGTAGTTATGTACCCAGTATGTGGAAAACCTGTCAGGGACCCAAGGGGTAGGAGCAGAAGTGGCGTAATGTATCTTCAATCTCAGTGAGTCATTTGAAGAATTTATATTCTCAGTACCCATAACTCTGTAGACTCCAAATGCACTCTGTTTGCTTTCCTGGGAAATCAAATACTCCACCTACTCAGACCCTAATCTGTCATGGAATCTTCATGGTGTTCAAAGACAAAAAAATTCCTGATGAAGTTCTGGTAAAGAGGCCAGCTCCACCATTGTGAGTTGCTGGCGGTTGGACAGGGTCAGACAGAGAGAAATGTACTGATGCTCTTCTTCAAGGGAAAGTTTGGAGAATTAAGCAGAGATAATTCACTGGGACCAATTGGCAACACATCTTGGTTGCAAGGAGAAACACCGGGCCTGCGGATGTGCTGTGGAATGACCCCATGAGATTGTCCTTCCTCTGTGAAAGGTGGGTATCCTCAGCTGCTCCTCAGTCCTGATTCCACCATTCTCTGAGCCACCCCTGTTGCTCAGCACATCTTAGCCCATCTTCTCCCGACACCTTTATCTGGGGACAGTGGGGTGGTGTCAATAGAGGCCTTTATTCCCATGATTTGAGTTTGTCATCTGCCTGTTTCAACTTCCTTTTCACCCTTTCACAGTTTATAGAATTCATACCAAAACTCTCCTTAATAAATATTCCACATTCTAATCCCCATCTCAGAATTTGGTTCCCAGGGAATTAAACCAAAAAGCAGATACATAGTCAATAAAAATGGTTTTTCAAGTTAAATTTACAATTATGTCATCAAAGGTTTAGACCATACTCAGTTTTATCTCTGGAAAGTCAAAGAAAGATGTATTTAAATGTTGTATGTAGTTGCATTCAGGTGATAGAATAACCATTGTTTAATTGTTTATTACCTGTGAAATCAACTTTTAAAATAATCTGACAATTTTAAAATTCAAACAATATTAAATTAGTATTGCACAAATAGCTTTTGATTTCCTTTTAGTTACGTCCATTAATAGATTTTTGAATTACAAAAAGATTGTATTAATAATTTAAACTGTTCTAACTAAGTTCTTAAAAAGGATCATTTTCCTTGAAAATTAGACAAAAAAAAAAAAATTTAATCCAAGAATTTTTATTTCACAAAGTCCTCCTCATTCATTTCAGTATCTGGCAGTAAAAATGCAAATTCATAGATTCACTTACCTCACTCTTGGAGATATTTTGAAATGTTTTTGAAAATTTGGGTCTTTCTTAGAGACTAGACTCAAGGTAAACATTTAAGCATCAAAATAAACAAATTAGAAGTTGAAATGAATGTCTCTTAAATAAAATTGATAAGATGCAACATATTAACCCTATAGTAGGAAAGTTTCTGCAGGCTTTGATTTTGTTAGTAAAGTTAACTTTTACATTTACCTCTCAAATGCATTTGCATGCCAAATTCTGAAATCATATTTGCATATTCTACTGAAGATTAACTAGCCTGGCATACCTCTGAAAAGCAGAAGAGAGAACAAATCATTAATATCATTAGGTTAATATGTTGTTTATGACAATCTCAAAGAAGAAGAATATAAAAAACGAGAAACTTCGGCAAGGAAATTAGAAAGAATCATTTGTTTTTGAATAGAAGAAAATTTGTTTAATAGTTTACTAGTTCAAGCAGCTCAGGAAAACAACCAAGGTAATTCAAATAGTAAGCAGATGTTATTTGGGAAGAACCGGAATATTAGAAAGAATGAGTCTTGATGATCACATTATTCCCACTCTTTCTACATGGTACTATATCCTCATATATTTTATATACTTGTTGGATAAAACTTTTAAACATTAATTTGTGTTGTAGTAAAATTATATTATGTAAAATGCTTTAAATGCTAAAACTTAGTGTGATTAAGCAGTGCTGAAACTATTGTGATGTTAGAGAAAACTAGTGAACTTATTTCCCATAAAAGGAACCAAGAGCTAAATTATTTGCCCATAGGTTACACTTTCAGTTTGTGCGTCTGGGTTTATATAAAAGAATGTAAAATAGAATTGATCCCATAAATATTTTTAAATAATTTTCAGTGGTATTCATGGCCGTTTTTGCTCTATCTCAGTTCCTCAGGATTTAAAATTGCCATGTATCAAGCAACTGATCATGTAACTCTCACTTTCAGACTATAAGGTATGAAATTAAAAGGTTATTATCAAAAAGACAGAAGGCAACGAATGTTGGTGTGATGAGGCAAAGGGAACCCTTGTACGCTGTCGGTGGAAAGTTAAATGGGTGGAGCCTCTCTGGAAAACTCTATGGAAGAGAGTTAAAAATAAAACTGAAATGTGATCCATCAGTTACACTTCTGAGTATTTATCTGAAGAACACAAAAAATGATAATTTGGAAAGATATTGAATCCCTATATTCATGGCAGCATTATTCAATATAGTTAAGATATAAAAACAGCCTAAATTCGCAATGAATGGACAAAGATATAGTGTATATATATATATATATATATATATATATATATATGCATTGGAATACTATGCATATATATATGCATAGTGTATATATATATATATATATATATGCATTGGAATACTACTCAGTTGTTAAAAAAAAGATAAAATCCTGCCATTTTGTACAACGTGACTAGAACTTGAGAGGATTTTGTTAAGTAAAATAAGACAAAGATAAATCTATTATTTTACTTATGTGAAAGATAAAGAAAAATAACAAGCCAAACAAATCACAAATCTCAATATTCTGACAACAGAATTTTCATGACCATTGGGGAAGGGCAATGGGGGTGGGGTGGGCTGGTGGATGGGTAAAATTTGCAAAGGGAATCAACTGCATGGGGCATAATAGAAACTAGTTTTTCTGTGGTAGTTGAAAAGAAGGATGGGAAAATCATGTAAAAGAGATCAAATACATGTGTTTTTGGCATGCCCAGGTGAAGTAGTGGCATGGTTCGTTGCCCCTAGTCAAATGCAATCTACATATATCCCAGAGACCTGGGTTATAGAGTTCCATGGTTGAGGGGAACAAGATGTACAACTAAAATGAAAAATAAATAAGATGCTTTTTCTTCGCTCTCTTCCAGCCTGCTTTCCAAACCGCCTTCATTCCTGCTTGTACCTTTCCTTAAAAAAATTAAATAGGTATGTATATATACTTGTATATATGTGTGTGTGTGTGTGAGACTAAGTCGCATATATGGTAGATAGAAACTAGAGTTTGAGGGTAGGGATCATAAGGTAACATACAGATGTCAAATTATAATGCTGTACACCTGAAGCCTGGATAATGATATAAATCAATATTATTTCAAAATAAAAAGTTTAGTAATTGGAGAAAACATTTCTCCTGTCCTAATATCTTTAGTCTATCTAATATTGCTCACCTATAGTGGCTTGAGAAGAAAGCATGCTCAGTCTCTTATTAATAATGTAACAGTTTCTGGTGTGGACTGGTAGGAGTAGAGGTTTGGTCAACTGCCTTCAGCTGAGAGTACAGGTCACATTATCCTAACGACTCAGGTTCAAGACCCAGGGTCAGGGTGAAAACCAAGATGAAAAACTGTATAAAATAAATAAAGTGCTTCTTCCTCCTCTCTCTTCCTGCCTGCCTACCTCTACATCCCTTTATTCCTGCCTGTACCTTTCCCTTAAAAAATAAACAAAGAGAACATATCGGTTTCATCTATATTATATTCTTCCCAATGAATTGTCTTAGGTCCAGTATGGTTGTTTATTCAGTGTGTATTTGTTAAGATGGAAATCTATGTCTCAGAACTTACAAAACTAAATTGTGTAAGATTTTGGAGATGGGAGTAATGTAGATGTCATTACTTTCTGAAGCCATGATGGTTAGATATAGTGACAGACCAACTCAAGACTGCTTGTTCTCACTGCCTTCTGCTCCATATGCAACTTTTATTCTGAAATGCCAGCTCTGCTGACTGTTAGCAGTAAAGGTCTATCATTAAATACTTTAGTGATGCAACTCTATTCACAATAACTCCACATAGACAGACACATCTGCCTTCTCAGATTGACTGCTCAATGATAAAGCCGATAATCTACTTCTCACTTTTAGAACTTCATTATCTGAATTCTCTCAATAACTATGCACATTTTAACTTCTCTAATATATCCCTTCAGCAAATTGTATTTTTCAAAAATGCCCACATGCCATTGCCTGTTCTATGTGATCTTACAATGTGATCTTTACAGGAATTGTTGCCCTATCAAATGCTGGCTCTATTCTTCATCCTCAAATCTTGAATCTGGGAAGACATGTGTGACACCCTTAAGTAACAGGATCTAGCAGGGTAGTTCTATTTAGTTTCTCAGGTAAATCATCAGATTGTCATAATTTCACATTGTCTAATGGATACACATTGAAATAGAACCAGCATGCTGTGGTGAGCCCAAGCAGATTACATACAAACTCACTTATTTCATCAACTAGTCAAAGAATGTGTAACACCTCTTCCGGAAGTTATCATCTTTTGTGAACTCTCTGCAATATTTATTTAAAATATTTCCCTATAATCAAGTGAATTTTATCATCACAAAACAAGTGTCAAGTGTACTGTACATAAAATTAACTTATAAATATTTCATTGTCAACACAATTCCTACACCACCACTAAAACAAAGGATTCTGTTTTACATCTCCAAAGGTGTTTACAATATTCCATTTCTACAGAAACCTCAACCCACAGATGATCATACAGAGGAGTTACAAAAATAATAGAAAATAAAATGGTTTTAGGTTCATGTGATGAAACCTTGTAATACTATTTATTCTCAGAATCCATAGCATAAGCTATTTAATAATATGTTATTTAATGAGAAAAAACATGTCTAGAAATCAAAATTAACTTAAAAATACATCATCTTAAATAACATTTGAACTGCTAGAACATCTAGAAATTCTTCATATGACTGAATAAATTATCCTAACAAACATTAGCTAAAATAGAAGGCAATAATAGATGCCCATGTGTTTTTAAAGTGGTGCTTTTCAATTTCATATTCTTTGAACTAAGTTGTTTGTTGCTTTTTTTACATTCATTATGGAACGATTCATAAATTCTTATAGACAATCATAATACTTGTTTTAACTTTCTGTTTCACATTTCTTAGTTCATTAGTAAAGGATTTTTTTACTCTGAGATGTATTTGATCTTTGGATTGATCTAATAAAAGTCATATTTCATTATGAGGGAGTTATTTTATAACCAAATGTATTAGTATTTGTCAGTTTCCTCCAGAGAAACAATAGTACAATAATAAATCAGAAGAGGAAGAGAGATATTGATTTTTAAGAAATTAGTTGATGTGATCGTGGGGATGCATAAGTATAAAGTACAAATCCACAGGGAAGGCCACAGCCTAGACATTCCTACAGCAGTTGATGTTGTGGTTAGGAGTCCAAACCATCATGGAGGCAGAATTCCTTCCTTTTCAGGGGACCTCCGTCTTTTCTCTTAAGACTCTCAATTGATTGTAGAAAAGTCACCCACATTAGGTGAAGGGAATCTTCTTTACTCAAAGTCTATTGATTTAAATGCCAGTCACATCTAAATAACAGCCTGATAGAAACATCTAGACTGGTATGAGACTGAACACCTGGGCACTCTGCCTAGCCAAGTTGACACGTAAAATGATATGAAGCAAAAATGATTCTAAAACATTTAAAATGTTTATTTTAGAATGACTTTAGAAGTACAGAAAAGTAGATAATACAGATAATATATAAGAAAGCATGCATTTTAAAAATAAACATCACCACTATCAAAAAAATATGAAATCCTGCTATTTGGAGTAACATGGATAAAACTAAGATACTTAATGAGGTAAGTCAGAAGGAGAATGACAGACATTGTATGATATCATTCACATGAGGTGTATAGAGATATCAAGCAAATGAATTAACTAAATTAAGCAAAATTGAAATTTAAAACAATGAACTAAATTCAACAACAATAGACTTTTAGTCAAACAAAAAACGCAAATCAGTGAATGCACGAAGAGATGGGGTAGTTTGGGGAGGATTCATTGTATAGTGAAGGAAAAAAATAAAATAGTGATTAACTTATTTTATCACATACAAATGTAGGTTTGCTATGGTGTATACCTTAAACTATTTAATGTTATAATGCAATATTTCAATAAGAACAATTAAAACAAAATTAAAAGGCATTATTACACTATGTAGAACATCCATCATCAAAATTAGGTTAACAGCTTGCAAAGTAACTTTTTATCATTGCAAATAAATTAAAGTATATATAATAGTCCTCATAAATAGATGATAATTTTATTTGAATGTGTTCTACTAGGATTGCAATTGTAATACAAAGGATAAATTTTTAACTTACTTTTATTATATCAAATAGTAAATTTAAGACATTACTTTAAAATTAACTTTTTATCATAAGAAATACTACTTCTTTTCACTTTGAGAAATAATACATGAAATAGATAAATATTTTCTTTATCTGCATTTCATTTTAGCCTGAATTGAGTATCTCCTTGGTACTAAAGAAATACCAAAATTAAGCTTCTTTCCAAGTCTGCTTCGCTTTTCATTCCAATTATTATGTTTATTTTGTTTTTATATTATCAATCTCTATTATTTATATTGTGTTCTGTGTCTATAATTTCTACAAAAATCATATCTATAATTTCCATTTGATCTTATCTGGATACATAAATTCAAAGTTTAGTGTCACTGAGCTGGTCTATTTTAGTTTCTACATATAATTGAGATCAAACAGTATGTCTTTCTCTCGCATGTTCCATTTAGCATAATGTCCTCCAGGTTCATACATATTGTTGCAAATGACTGGACTTTATTCCTTTTAAGCTAAATAATATTATATTTCCCATAAATGTTCATTTGAGTTATATCTATATCTTAGCGATTATGAACAGTGCTATAACAAGAACAGGAATGTGTATTTGATTTACAGTTTTCATTTCCATTGCATATATGCCCAGGAGTAAAATTGCCAGGTGAAATGATAATTCCTTTTTAAATTATTATTGTTATTTAAAAATATATTGAAGAACCTCTATACTACTTCTCATGATAGTTGTATCAATTTATATGCCCATCAATAGTGGACAAGGATTCTCTTTTCTTTACATACTCATCAACATATGTTATCTTTTGTCTTTTTGATAACAGCCATTCCAACACGTCAGCCTCAAGTCAGTGAAAGTGAATGAAATAAGGAGAGAAGATGAAACTTTACCTTAACTCAGAGTTAACAAACTTAATTGCAAGAATTATTCACAACTTAACACCTAGACCCAGCGCGGAGAAAGCTACTTTCCAGGCACCATTTTATACTCATAATTATCAAAGTACAAATTATATGTATATTTTAGTTACATGTCCTTATATTTTCTCTGTCAGGTGTGCAGATGAGTTAGTATGTAGAATTTTTAACTATCACTTTATTTGGATTAACACACATTTATAGACAACATCTAAAAAGCTTAATATTTATGTAGATAACACCTCAAAAGTATGATTTATTGTGTTAACTCCAATAGTTCTTTATATTATTTTTCTTCATTTTGTTTCTCATTCGTCTTACTTTGTTTAAATGCTGTTAAGTCTATGCATTAACACATAAAGGAGACATAAAATATATTAAAGCATGTAATAAAATATTCAATGGCATATTTAAAGATAAATACATTTGGAAGATAAATTTATAAAAGGAAGCTTACATCGTTAAAGATAAGTTACCAGGAGAAGAGTTTTAAGCATCTCTAATTATGACACAAAGCATCTCCTAGAGCCACGGACAAAGGGCAGATCCTTCTTTAGACAAGAACAACTTCTTGATAGTGTCACCAGCAAAAGACTCCCTGTGTACGTCAACTTCTATCCCTAAAGCAACTCATTCAAACATTCAGACTTCCTGAGAAGGAAGACTCTTTAGTTTGTCAGTATCATATAGGTCATGTGGAGATTTTACCTAAACCACTTGGCAAAAGATGTCTAATTTATGATGAATATCAACCACTGTGATTTTATTAAAATTATTGCATGTAAATATAACTTGTGTTCATGTATTTGCCTGAAGTTAATTATTTTATGCATATAATGAAAGGACACAGTGATGTATAAAGTAGCCAAAAGAAGAAACAGTAAATTAGACTTTGACCATCTACTTCAATCCATTTTCTATATCTTAGCTCATTGGTCCAAATCATGGTTCGCACATATTTAATGATTTTCAGTGCATGGGAAAATGCAGATTTCATCAACAATGGACTTTCATGTCTAACTTCTCTTCGAACCAGAAAGACTTTTCTTATTCTTTATCCAAATTATTCTTGCTCAAATTTAAATGAATTTCCTTTGTTTTGTTTTTAACAGTCAAATCAAACTACATTGGAAAAAGAAGGTAACACAAAGTATTACTATGAAACATTTCTCAAATAAGTTCAAGTCCCTTTAAATTCTAAAGTGACCTTCTTCCCAGATTTAGCCGTTCTTTTCACGGTGATGTCACAGCAAATCTGTTAAGGGATACAGAGTATAGGAAACTCTCAAAGCTCTTCTAAAATATGAAATTGAACAAAGCTATATGCAAATAGATTACCTAAATTGTATTTTTTAAAAGCTACTCATTACATATCTTAGAAAAATTATCACCACACCTCTCAATAAGACATGGGAATGACTATAGGTTTATATCTTTTTATCCTCACTTTCTAATTTTTAGAAATGCTATGATTATGTTGCTAAGCAATGTGCAAATCAATAGCTTTTTGATATTCTGTAGCCTTTGGAAGAAGCTATATTTAACAGTCTGTTTATAATGTATTTTTCCTAAATAAAACTAGAGCACCTACAGTATGCTAGAACAACTGGCATTAGGGTAATCTAACTTAAGTTGATTGAAAATGTATCATAGAAATATTCATATTCTAACTAAATTTTGTGAATATATAACACTGTGAGTGTGTTTGTGCATATCATACTGTTTGTACATATGCATTTATGTAGAAGTGAAATTTCTGATTCTCTATAGGTCAACTTCAAAATGATTTATAAGAAGAACTGCTTATACTTGGCTGTCTAAGTGGCATCCTACCACTTATTTTATCCTTTCTATTTGCTTGTTTATGTTTGCTTATTTGCAGTGAAAGAATAAGACCTTACAACAACTCTTCGATAAAGCTTTTCTTCTACCAAGCAAGAGCAACTTATCAGTCATGAGTGTGTGGTATAAGTGGATAAGTCTTAAATTTCAGAGGGACTCAAGAATCAGAACAAGTCCAGTAAAGTCTCACACGTTGTGAGGCCCCAGAATTGAAATTCATAAATAAATTTCAGGAATTTGTAAATGAAGATCACTAAGATATTTCATTTGTTTGTCCTTTCATACATTCATTATCTCAGTAAAAGATTTGCTATATGCTAATGACATTTTAGACAGCAGTAATTCAAAGTCAAATTCATGTAACATGCTTCATCAAGACACTTACATTAGGTGTGTGTAATTCATAAGTTAATAAGAGCAAAGGGCACTGCAATTTCTTTGATAAAACACATCATTAAGAATTAAAGTATGAAAATAAATCTAAAATTTAAGAGGTGGCAAATAAGAGGAAAACACAAAAAAGGAAAAGTTACAGACATGGACACAGGTGTAAGATGATCTGGAGCATCTGGATAAAAACAAGGATTATAGTGTGATGTGAAAATAATTTAAAAGAGAGCAGGGCAATTAGAAGAATGGGTTTGTATGCCACGTCATCCAAATGACAGTGAGAGAGAGAGTGATAAACGTCAAACTCATTATTGAATTTATCAGTACTAAATTCAGTACAATTATATTAGTAGTATTAAAAATGATCATTGGTATCGTAGACATGGGGAGTTAAAGGTAACCTGTAAGCACAGAAGCCAGATGAGGGAGTAATTTGGGCATATTAAGTGACCCTAATCTGAGATTTTTTAAAAAAAAACTGGACTAAGTTGCCCTGTGTTTGGAGAAGAAATTAAGAAGATATACTAAAGATGTATAAATGAGAGAATCTAATCATATTCTGTTAGAGCAGTCATTATTGATGCATAATAAATGAAAACTTCTGGATTTCTATGTCATATCACATGGTTGTAACTTGATAGACTCTAGATTTGGATGATGAATTTTAAACTAAAGTTAGTATGTCACCTCTAGACTGGAGAGTTTGTCAGCAAGAAAGCCTCCAGTAAGTCACTCCCTCTGACCCATGAATGGCAATGTGCAAGTTGCAGGCTGTTCCAAAGCCAGTGTTCCTGTGACACTAATGTGGTTGGATAAATTGCAGACCTATAGTGGATTTGAAGCATGAGCAAAAAATAAACCACTGCTGTTTTAATCCACTGATGTTTTCCAGTTGTTATTACCAGTGCATAATACAGCCTGCTCTCATTGCTTCAAGTCATAGGTGCAAAAAAAAAAAGACAAATGAAACAATAGAACAAATAGGAAAATCCATATTAATTTACATATACAGCTATGAATATATAGGAGAGAGAGACATTCCATAAATAGAGTACCCTACAAGTAAACAATAAAAGGAAGATTTTTTTCATATGGGAAACTGGCTTACAATATAGACAAATAGAATGAAATACAGATGAATTAAAGATCTACAAGTAGAAACATTGTTCAGTAAAAGAAAATTAGACAACTACCATGACCAAGGACAAAACTTCTTAAATAAAATGTTCAAAACACAACCCAAGAAGTATAATAAATTCAAATAGATCTGAAAATCAACAAAAAAATTTTGCTAGACCTCGAAACAGAAATAATCAAAAAACATGTCAAATCCTTACCCACAGAGAAAAACAAGCAAGTTTGCAAATAGAAAATGAAGTGTTTAAAATCACCATTTTCAGAAAAATGTAAATTAAAGTAATAATGACATATCACTTTACTCCTACTAGAAAGTTATCTAATATCAAGAGCTGAGTATATACAAGCCCTAATTTTCTGCTGGAAGGGTACCTGGACGCGTACAAGCTGAAGGGCATCTTAGATTACTTTGTCAAATAAAATACACACAATAAGCTCCTGACTAGACATACCAGGGTTATTTTCATAGAGATAGTTTAGAAGATATGTTTCCGTGCCACAAAGGCTTGTTTGTAGAAAAAGGGAGAATATATGGGAGAACGCTGATGGACACACACTATGAATTATTATGAGATAATTGGAAGCAACATAGTAGAAGTAAATCTAAGAACATAAATAATCTAGAACTATATTGGTTACTTTTTTAAAAGAAAACTAAATTATGCCATATGATTCTATTTATGTGTATCCAATGACTACAAGCAAAATAATCATTTAGGAAAGTATAAATAAACATGATAAGCATATTAATTTGATTGTGTATGTTGAAGGGGGAATATAGAATGGGTTTTAGGTATAAGGATAAAAAAGCATAAACAAGCAAATAGAAAGGATAAATAAAAGAAAAAGAAAGAAACATACCTATATATCAAATGGTGACTACCTGCGAAATTAGAATTATTAATACTATAAGAGACAATAAGAAATGCCTTTCATCTGAGTTTACATTTTTGAGACTAGTCTAATAATGTATGTAAATCATCTAAGTTAAACAAAAATATTTTGTGGTGATATATGACTGGATTATAACTGTCATAGACGAATCAGTTTGATTCAAGTGTTATCAGATAAAATGTATGCATAGATTTCAAAGTGCTTCCAGGATTTGAAGCGTACTTTCACAAGAGAGCTTAAATTTATCTATGCATTGTAAAGTTGTCTTTGCTATTTCACCCTTAGATTTTACTTAATTCCTTTCATTTCCATAACTATCTACCTATTCTGCTCATCTTTCAAACTTTGGGTCAACCGTTCTATTAGAATACAGAGCACTACACTTGGTGCTCTGGAAGACTTATATTTGCAGTAACAATGGATAAATAACATAAGCTATGATTTTGTGATCTTACTGTCTGGCTGTAAAGTGCATAAATAGATGTTAACATCTATATCATTACTAGCAATTCCATGAACAAAAACAGGAAGAAATTACTTAAATGAAACTCCAGGATACAGCTTTGCAGTCTGTTTGAATAAAAGTGATTAACTTGTGGTAATGTGCACGTGTGTGTCTATGAAAGATCTATTGCTCCAGGGACTAGAGTGCTAGATTAAATTTGATATGTTGCACAACCTCATTCAGAAAATGTGATGTGAATGAACATCAAGAAAACAAAAAGATTCATGTGAGATTGATTCATGTTTTAGGTGGCCAGCATCTTTGAGAGCAGTAAACTTGAGTGAAAATTTCCAATTCTGGAAAGAAATTGTGACCTTTTCTTGTGTAGATGGTCTAAAAAAAATGAATGCAAGCAGCAATGATTCAGAAGTGCCATTTGGATAAATGTTCGTGGAGTGATTGTTTTTCACAGGACATTGATAGTCAATTTTGTGTGGTAGAAGAAAAAGTGAAAAACACATTCAAGAGGAAACAAAGTTTAGCATATAACAGGGTACACTTCATATCAAAATAAAAATACAATATTTATCATAAAATTAGAAAATAGAGTTATTAGTAACACACAATAAAAGTCTTAAGTTTAAGAAACAGGAACACTTACTGGTGTCACAGAACATTGTCAATTGTTCCGAAGACATTATAGAGTCTATGCTTAAAATAATACAGATAACAGAACTTTTATTTGAAATAAAAACTCTGCAATTATCATTTCATGTCTTGAATTGCTTATTGAAATATTCAATAATACATTAGTAATCTGATTTTCTCTAAATTGCCACTTCTTTCCTATAAGCAATACTGCTGATAAAACATCAAACTCATCTCTTCCTATAAAAGCACTTCCTTACTTGTGTCTTGTTAGATTAAATTTAAACATGCAGATATTAGCTTTGTGGCAGATTTCTGAAATTAAGACTGCACTGTACCTGATAAGCTCCTGTTTGATACCAGTTCCCATTTTATCTACATTTCAATCAGTAATTTTCTCTTTCTGTGCCCATGTTTAATTTTTATATTTATAGATATTTAATAGTAGAATTATTAAAATTAGTTTTTGAATATTTTATATCATATTACATATGTACTGATATACAACATAGTATTACAAAGTAAATATAATACATGTAAATTATATATAATATAAAATATATTAATTTATATATAAATATATAAAAATACATAAAAATTCAATTATTCTTATCAAAAGTGAGGCAAAAAGACTTTATTCATGCTTCTATTTTTATTGCAACAATCCTAACTACCATGACAAATTTTTAAAAAAGAAACAACTTTCGCATTAATATAATCCATTTCTGCATACGTAGTTCTTAAAGATAACTGCTAAACATAATTGTGAACATGACAATCTAATGGAATCAAAAAAACATTAACCCAACATCAAGATAAAACCAAGTCAGGAAGTAGACTATCCAGTGATGACCAAGGGTGACATCATTATTTGGCAAGTAGCTTCTACTTACAGAGAAACATTTTCCTCTTTCAAATGAAAGAAGACGCATCTGCTATAGAATTAAACAGATTTTTTGAGTCTTTAATCTCACCTAATTTTTAGTTAACATTTATGTGCACTTTAAATGTCTTGTAAAATATCTAACATTTTTGAGTCTGATTTTTTTTGGAAGCACAAATTAAAAATGAATAAAATAGAATACATGTATTTCTCAAAAAAAGCACATGAATCCAGTGAAAACCTTAACACTGGATAATGCCTACTTTAAAAATTCATAATGTAATACAATTTAAAATGTCTAAAGAGTAGCTTCCTTCTCATCTACATGGAGATAATGGGGAAAAAAAATCGGAATTAAAGTCTCAGAAAACACATATCAGTATCTTTGCTTAAAGGAAGATGCCTGTGATTTGTCTCCAGAAAACATTTTGATTAAGAAATTAATTTTCAGAAATTCTATCTCTTGTGTCAAGACTGTTTTTAAAGTGTGTTTGTGACCTAATTTCAAGGAAAGTGACAAAATGCAAGTAAAAAAGAAAAATTACCATAAAGCATGTTCTGTGTCTAAGTGTCATTTATACAGATGGCAAGTTAACCACACTGCTGCATTTTGATAACATGGGCGGAAACACATGATTATATTCACCATAAATGGATTGTCCTCTTTTACTGCTTTACACTTTAAAAATGTGGCCTTTTATTTTCATGTCCTTATGCAGAAATAACGTTTTCTTTTATATAAAATCTGTCATTTTGAGTTTAGTGGTTAAAAGAGTCTATAGTCAGACTTCTTAGGTTTAAATAACCTACTCAGTAACTTGTTAGATCTTAAGAAAGCCCCTTCTGTGTATCAGTTTATCTGCAAAAAAAGGTGCTAAAATAGCATGTACCTTATAAAAGTCTTTCAAGGATTCAGTGAAATAGTGCATCTACTGAAAGTTCAATAAATGTTAAGTTATTATTCAAGTTGTTCAATTTAGATTAGAAAAGGAACATGCAAATATCTAATTATAATTATAGAAAGAATAAAAAGAAGTGGCATAACAAATTTACTAACCATACATCTTGGTGCTTTTAATTTTTCCTAGATAAAAGGCCTTAAACCATCTGGACGAGAGGTCTTTTCAGTTAAGCACGGACAAATGAGTAAATTTCCAAAAACAGAAATAAAGCTAGAGGCTTAGGGATTGGAATCAAAGATAGGGAGTTATGAAAGGATACAACATTCAGAAACGATCATATAGTCTTGTACGATTAGAAAGTAGATGTTAAAATAAATATCTTGATTAATGTGTTCATTGTGAAACAGTAATGCTTAAAACAGATGAGGAAAGGATTGACAATTATTATGCCCCACTTTCTATTGACAAAGTTTTCTATTTTTCTCTATTGAAATTCCACCGTTAGTGAGGAATTAGCACCCCTTCAAGTCAAGCAGACAAATAAAATTCTGACCAAATCATAGAGACATTTTGCTGGTTGAGAATTCCTCTATGCCCGGCATCTGGAGGATGTGCTGACTTATCAAATTTCAGCATCCATTAGAAAATCTGACTGAAGCTTCCTTCTTGGCAGAACTGGGCTTCATCAACCTGCGTAATGATTTCGAGACTGCGCAGTATTCTGGGCTGACTGTGACCTGCTTGTAGCTTTTTTGAGAGCTGTGTCAGTGAGCATACACTCCTCAGAGCGCATAGAGAGCCCAAAGAAAAACCTGTGAATTAAGGAAAGGTTTGTAGCGCTTCCTGGTCAAAGTCCTGCCCTCTAGATAAGCTAACTCCATACCAGTGATTTGTTCTTCTGTATGCAATCATCTACATGATATTTTTGTTGAGGTAACTTTGACTTACAAAACAAATGTTTTAGCTGTGCCAGTTATTATTCACATAATTTAATTTTAAGGGCCTGATTCACTTCCTATCTTCATAACGAGTCTATTCCCCCACCTCTAGACAGTTGGATTTGCAAGCAGTAGCTTCTTTTAAACTATATATTGCCAGAGGCCTGTGTGTCTCTCTTTAATGTCAATTTAGCTCTTCCTCCTGTTTTACATTTGCAACCACATCCCAGGTATGGGTTTTTCTATCAAAAGCTACACTTAGATAATAGCACCCAGAAATATTCTGGTAATATTACTGCTTGTGGGTGGAACATGATTCTGTTTCTCTCTCTTTTCACATCACACCCAGCACTACAGTTCTCCACTCCCCTGTATTTGTCACTATTTCCATTTTCCCTTGTCATTTACAACTCAGCACATGATTTCTTCTAGATTAGTTCAGCATAGGTTTGGGTTTTGGAACAAGTATTATTCTGTTTTCAAAAATTTCCTCTTGGAGAGAAGTTATCACTGTAATTACTTATCTGCAAATTTTCTTCACTAGTCAGTAAACTCTGGGAAGTGAAGGACCTTCCTGTACATATCTTTGTAAGCCCCAAAAGTAAAATATCTGGCATTAAATAAGCATTCAATAAATATCTCTTGAATTAATGAAGACATTACTTGTTTACTCCAAAAGTCTATGTGCAAAGTGCTAATATCAATGATTAATTAATTTACAAATAAACCTTATCACTTTATTATGATCTTTTTAAACCTATGAAAACATTTTTGAACAATGGCATGATGACTTTATCACTATAAATCCCTTTCTTGTAACTTTCTTTCAAGATTGGAGTAACTAGGACTAAAAGATGGAGAGTGAAAGATAAAAACTAGGTACAACCCCAAGGGCAAACTTTTCTCTTTCCTAATTTCTCCAAAAATAAAAATATCCTCCAATCTGAATCTGCAGCAAAGGAGTCCTGGACATTACTAACATAGCCAACAATGTGTGCTATTTATATCAGCCAGTCAACTGGAGCTCCTGCCACTTAGTGTCTGAGAGAGATGGTATGCAATTTAATACAAATGTTTAAATTCACTTAAGCCTTTTTCACAGTGAAGGTTAAGTGACCATTAAAATGGGAAGGTTCCATATGTTATTTTAGTATGCAGACACACATAATGCATCTACTACAAAACATAATCCATTAAGTTAATGATCTATGCTGAGGTGGCAAAAATATATTAGGAAAGTGATTCATTGATTTTGTCAACCTTTCCTATATCAACTTGCATTTTCAGAGAGATGCAATGCTCATTCTTCTTTGTATCATTCTGTGGTAAACGATGACTTAATTTCTCTGTCAAAACAGCCTTCTCCAAGGCAAGCCCAGAAAGATTGCACCAAATAGCATCTATGTGCCATAAATCCTGCTTGAAAAATATCTTAGCTCTTTCTCAGGTTCATTTTTTTTTTTCTTTTTTAGCAACGATAGCTTCTTTATGACAATATTTCTGCATCTGGTTTGTAACCCGATCAACACAAAGGGCAACTGAATTGTGTTCTTGTACAATTGCCATGGATGCTGTGTTAGAAAATATTTTTTTTTATATCTTCTTTTAAAATTCTTCTCCATACAAGTCTTCTTGAACTTGGAGATTCTTAGTTTGCACAAGAAAATAGGACCAACGCTGAAACACACCCTGCGTTTATTAGATACGGTGATTTTAGAGGTGTCTACTGACTTGTACATCTCAAATTGACTGTATGTGGATAAGAGATGATAAGAGAGACACTGTGAGAACTGTTAGAAGCATCTAAAACTTATCTACCATGCAGAAAGTTACCATTTAGAGAAAACTAACTCAACTCAGTTGGTTTTAAAATTTTCCCCTAATTTAGTGATTATGATTTGTGATCTGAGACCTTAGGGCATATGAATACATCTTATTAGAGTAAAACAGATTGAAATTGGATTCATTCATTAGAAGAAAAAAGTCTTAGTCAAAGCCAATCTAACTGGAATCTGTAGTCTGGTGGTTTAAGAACCTATTTTCAACAGTTTTAAGAATTTTTAAGACCAACAGAAATATTTATAAATTAAAAGAAAGAATGCTTTCCATTTTGGTGGTTACTAGGTAATCTCTAGTATAATTCATTAAGATTTAAAAACAATGAAAGAATGAAAATAAGTCCTTCCTTTTTGACATGTAAAAATAAGGTATCCAAGGGAAAACCAGGTTATTTACTTCAGGTTCTCCCTAGAAATGTTTAGGAAAGTGCACTTCCTTGGCATTTCTTAGCATAATTCCAGAACATTTGTGCTCTCCTCATTATCCGAGGGACTGGAAGCTGCAAACTACCTTTTTTTTTTTGGATTCCTGGCAATATTTTTCTCTCAAGTTCTACCAATATAGGGAACTGGCAGAAAATGGGAAGGTAGACTAAAGGGGCAAGGCATTCTTTATTTTTGCTTCCGGCTGTGCCTCCAACATTGCATTGCAGCAGCAATGGTGGGCAAAAGTAGGTCCAAGAGGCCTTTCTTAGGCAACGCAGTTCTAATTTTCATAACGTCAAACAGTGGCTGTGATATGGGCACTCATGCAGCCTCACCAACAGGCTTGTGAGTTTGGGTTCTAGAGCAAGCTGACCATACACACTATTTTAAATGGAACAGTATTTCTTAACCATCCCACCGTTTTAATATAAATGTCAATTTGTCTCATTTTTAATAAACCAAGGCCATCTTTACCGTGGGACACTAGGAGCAGCTGAGCTGCTTAGGCCCAGTCTGCTGATAGGGCCCAAAATTCTCTGTCCCTTCTTCCCATGCTAAAAATGTTCCTTGCCAGTGCTGACTGCAGTGGGTCATGGCCACTACTGCTATTCTTACCTCCATAAGGAAACAGAAACTGAGGGGAAGAGATTTCACCCCACCCCACCCCACCCTCTGTGTGCCTTTTTCTTCAAAGGGAGAAGAATTCTGCAGCATTGCCAAACTGCAGCTAAGTACTGTGGGGTTTATTTCTCACACAATGTGGTTATCTCTGGCTCTGTAGGGGTTATGGGGTTTTTCTAGCCCTTGAATGGTAAAAGCAGCATGTGTTTTAGGCAAGACATTAGCAACATTACAGGGGTACCAAATTTGGTTTTCATCTAAGGTGACCAAATTCCTTTCACCTGCCATGGACATTTGTATGACGTTCCACCAGACCACATGTCATTGCTCTGTCATCACTGAACTTCATCACATACTACTTACATGTTGTTGACCTGCCTGCTCTGATATGACTTGAATTGCTCTGTCTCCTCCCTTCCGCTTAGCACCCGGTGCATACCCTAGTCTGTTTTAGCCAGTCCAATGCCCCATTTTTTGCCTCAAGAAAACATAGATCATCCTAGAGACAACAGTAAGTGGTCAAGACTCTGACACATCAGAGGAATCACAGTGTCTTATGGTTTCCTGTAATCATGGCATTATGTGTAATTACATTACATTACATTACGTGTAATTATGTAGCCTAGGTAATGTGGTTTTTCCATTTAGTCCTTCTGTCAAGTTATAGTCCAAGCTTTGTGCACATTTTAATCTCAGCATAACCACACTTGCTCCTTTGTATTTTCCTTCAACTCTTCCACCCACTACCTACTAAATAAGGTTCTTCAGTTTTAAATTTCTAGAGTGACTTCTGTTTTCTAATGAGGAACTGATGGTTAAAGTAAATTTTCAGTCAATTACGAAAGCTAACTTTTTTTTTTTTGCTCAGATTTGAAAAAGCAAGTCCGCAATCATTGCTGATGAATATATTTCTTGGTCTATTGCTTTGTGTACTATTAGACTATTTTTCCATTTCAAAAACACCAACTGCAACTGAATTAAAGAAAGAAACTTTTGACTAATCAACTGAAAATTCCAGTTCACAAGTAGTAGATTCTAACATCTATTCTTTCCTCTTCAGTGAAAACTTCTGCAAACTCAAACTCACAATTGAAGTATTTCCAAGTTTTACAACCTCCATTACCCCAAGCAAAATCCCTGAGATTGTCATTTATGGTTCAATTTTATTTCACATGCCCATTTCTATAATGACTATTAACACAGAATATAACATACAGATCATTTTAGGAAGAGGGATTCCATTTATCAAGTAGATAATTCCTCCAAAATATTCTATGGCTGAAGGAGTTACATTCCAGTAACTCACACAGGTGCTAATTCTAAAATATATAATGTTGATAATAGGGGAGAAATTATTTCAAATTGAGTCATTAAGGAAGAGGATGAGTGCTGATCAACAAATAAAGCATCATGCCATACATGAATATTGGCAAAGATGTATGCCATTTTAAGTAATCTGTAAATTTCTCTTCTCAGAGCTCTAGAACCTAACTAGCAGATCCAGTACAAATGAAATATGATGACTCTCTCTGAGAGTAATAGAGCTCCAAACTCGAGAAATATGCCAATCACATGTAAAATTAAATACAGTAGCTAGACTAACAACTGATATTTATCATATCTTAGGGTTGACTCTTAACTGCTTCTAAATCTCTCCTCTTTCCAAAAGGAATTGATTTTATTTGGGCACAAAGCTTCCCTTGCAGTTTGTTGATACCATGTGACTAATTTTTAAACAATGGAAATTGAGCCAAAATGTTTTATAGCAGTTCTGTATCGCTTTCTTAAGAACTCACCTCCCATGGGCAGGAACACAAACCTGGATCTGAGAAAGCATCATTCGTGCAAAAGAATATGTGGCTTTAGCAGCAGACCCAGAAAGAGTGAAAGACCACATGAGCCAGTGCATTCTCACCAACTAGATCCCATCAACTCTAGCAGATTACATGAGAGAGAAATAGTCTTCTCTTTTTTGTAAGCAGCCCAGTTTCCCTTTAGACCATACTTACTATGAATGACTATTAACATTTTTAATTAAATTAAAGTGAAAATTTAGTTTGTCAGTCACTAGCCATATCTTAAATGTTTAACAGTTATATGTGTCTGGCAGAATCTGTATTAACAGTGCAAAAGAGAATATTTATGTCATCATGGGAAGATTCATTAGACAGTGCTCCTCTAGATGACATGATTTCTTACTATAATCTAGAGATATGCTGAGAGCTTCATATGAGCAAATTTTCTAATCCTCATAACACTCTTAAGTGGTAAGTACTAATACTGACTCTATCTATCATAAGAAACCAAGGTTTAGGACAGTCCAAGGAATCATAATCTCCAGGAATAAGCAAAGCCAGATAAAAAACTCACTATCATGTGACACTAGTCCACAAACTCATAGTTTTCCATATTGCCTTTTGTCCTTTTCCCTACATTTCTCAACATCCATCACAAAGTTGGACAACTATTATTCCCTGAAATTGCCCTACTTTCACTTCCACAATGCAACAAAGTTATCATTCTCGTATCTATTGACCGCCTCTTTCCGAATTCTCTGTTCATTCCTTTTTCTCATGACTCTTAAATTTGGAAATTCTCAGGGATCTATGCCACACCCTTATTCTTTACCTCTCTCAATTTTTTCAGTGCCTACAATATCAAAGGAATCTTCAGTATGTTTGACTATCACACCTTTCTTCTGAAATCCAGGTGTGTATTTCTAAATGGCAATACATTCACTGATGTGGACTGAAAGTTTGTATACCCCACAAAATTCATAGGTTAAAGTCCTACTCCCCAATGTGATGATATTTGGAGATGGGGCTTTGAGGAGGTAATGAGGCCGTGGGGGTTGAGTTCTCATGATGGAATTAGTACCCTTATGAAGAAATAAAAATGCCAGAACTGGAGACTGGAGACTGAGTTAACTCCTGAACTTGCGCTTGCGCAGACGCATTCTCTCTCTCTCTCTCTCTCTCTCTCTCCCCTCCTCCCCTCCCTCCCTCCTCCCTCTCTCTCTGTCTCTGTCTCTCTCTCTCCTCTCTTTCTCCCTCCCTCCCTCCCTTTCTCCCTTCATATGTCAGAAAATAGCAAGAAGTAGCTTCTGTAAAAAGGAAAAGTTATTAAAGAAACTTACCATGTTGGTGCCCTGATTTAAGATTTTCAGCCTCCATAACAGTAGGAAATAAATGTTTTTTTTAAGTCACACGCTATAGTATTTTAGTTATAAGAGCCTAAGCTAAAATACTCACCATAATATTAATATATCTCAAGGAGAACAAGTCATAAATATAGTTTCACTCCCAAACCATTATCTGTATCTGGCATTCCTGAAAATAATTCAAACTTAACAATTCTTTAATTCTCCTAGGCTCAAAACTTCAAGCTCTCTAGAATTAGTTCTTCCAGGTTCTTGAATTCAAGTCAATTATCAAGTTAGTTTTAATTCACCATACCTTTAGAATCATGTCTGCTTCCTGCTTAATATCTGTTAATTACACTGAAAATAAACTTCTTTTACTACTCTAGTTATTTATAATGTATGCTCATTTTGTAATTATAGTTTATGTCCCATGAAAGTTAGATATCTTACACAGCTTTGTCATTGATTGTGGTGATCTCTTCACTAGGATACTCCTGCTTTAAATACAGCATTAAGATCTACATTAAATGCTATATCCTTATAAATATTTCTATGAATCATTAGCATTCATTTGACATTGCATAGCACTATTTATACAAACCTTTCTATTTTATTACAACTTTCAATAAATATTTGAATACCTACAACTTCACAGAGCCTTTGCTCAAAAGGGTGATTGGAAGAAGGGGAACATACTGCTTCAGAAATCAAGGTATTCAAAAATATAGTTGACAAAAGTAGACCAAAATACACAAATTGCAATAAATTTGGTATTATTACATTCTACCAATAGGAGGAAAAAACTGTTATTTCAAATTTCCTTTGAATTATTTAATTTTTTCCTCAAATATTGAAAACTACCATGTGTATTTTTAGTATGATCCCCAATTTATACATGAGGAAATGGAAATGGTGACAGGCTACAAAGTTATCACAACTGTTAAGTGCTAGACTACTAAGTAAATCAAGGTAATTTGACTTCAGAATCAAAATATCTAATTGATGCATATACACACACATATATTCTAAAAATTAAATCCTCATAGAAATCAGGAATGACTTGTCAGTGTTCTCCAAAAAAGAGAATCAGTACCTGATATGAAGATATTGATTTAGATGATATAGATAGATATCTACCTATATTTATAAATACAGATATCTATTATGAGAAAATGGGCCACAAAATTATGGAGGATGAGTAGTCCTACAGTATATGATCTGTAAATTGGAGATGCACAAAAACAGTCATGTAACCAGAAAAGCAGATGATATAATTCCCAGTTTGAGAACAAGAAAAGACTGTCTTAGTTCAGAAAGTCAGAGAATGAACTGAACAAAGTAAAATAGATAAATAAATAAACTTTTATACTAGAAAAGCAAATAAATGGTTACCAGAAGTTAAGGGGGAAAATAAATGGGAAAATTAGATAAACGGATTAATTTATACGGTTAAGAATGGAGTTTGACTTTTAGGGGTAAACATAATGTAGTATGTACAAATGCTGATTTATAATAGTGCACACCTATATGTTATAAACCAATGTTTTTTCAATAAAGACAAAAACATATACTATATGAAAAGAAATTAGGAAGAAAAAAAGATGACGTCTCTCTCCCTCCATCTTGTGTTCTATTCAAGCCCTCAATGGATTGGATGATGCCACCTACATTGGGAGAGTCCTGAGTCCACAGTCTCAAATACTTATCTCATTCAGAAACATCTCAAAGACACAGCAGGAAATAATGCTTAGCCAACTATCTAGATAACCCTTGATTCCCTGAAATTGATACATAATATTAATTATCACAGATGACTTAAGAGAGATAATAAAATTAAAACTTAGTATAGATAATTTGCAGTAAAAGCAGTTGGCAATACTACACCATGCAACCAAAAAAAAAGAATCCAAAATTATCATAAGTTTGGAAACTTGTGAAAAATAGTAGTGCAAAGACTGGGAGGAAAATGAGTACGGGGAACAGTAAGGTATGTGACTAGACAGGTGGGCTGGGATCAGATTAGGGCCATGTTTTAAGGTCTATATGCCACATTAAAGAGTACATACTTTCTCAGGGCGTCAGTTAGACTCTGACAGAGATTCATTAGGAGAGTCGTGGTTGTAGATAATTCTTGAAACAGTCTGGTTATGAGGGAAACAGGAAATTAGTTGGTAGTTCAACTGAGACACTGTAAGTAATGAGAATATTGTAAATAGGAATAGAGACATCAAAGAAGATAAATGTGTTTTGAGTAGTCTGACTAGACCTAAAAGGTGAAAGAACAAGAGAAAAACCTAAAAAATTACAGAAGATATCAAGATGTAATTAAAGGCAGCACCCTTGTGACTTAGGTGTCACACATTGGTGTGACAACATGAGAAGTACAGACACCCATGTTTGTAACCTGGGTCTAGATTAAAAACTAAAAATAAATAAATAAATAAAGATGTTCCTTTCCTTCCTTCTTTAAAATGTTCCTTTCTCCTCTCTGTTTCCTTAAAAAGAAAAAAAAAAAAAAAAAAGATGTAATTGACCTGGAGCAAAAGTTTTGTTAAAAAAAGAAGAAAGAAGAAACAAGACTTCTCATGTGATGGGTACTCAGATATTTGAGGCATTGAATGAGAAAAAATATCTAATCCTAAACAAGAACTAAGCAGTTTTTCCCCTTGAGTCTTTTATGACATGTGTTTATCTTTCTTCCCACATATGTTCAGCCTAAGTAGATATACTATCAACACATTCCAAGTGAATATATGTTATATGTGAAAAAGACACATGATCTGGGAGTTTGAAGTGAAAAACTTAAAGAATCCCCATTTTAAGGTTTATTTTGAAAGTGAGTTTTAGCACCTAAGCATTGTGAAAGAACCTGAAATGCTTAGCTAAATGTCAGTGGTCAAACCCATATTTCCATATGGCATGACCTACAGAATCTCAGAATTACATTTTTGGAAAAGATAATATGGATCATTTACTTCAACCTCTAAAATAGACTATGACTTCATTCTTCAGAAGTGTTTCCTAGGCGAATAAATTATACTAGTAGTCAGTCAGTTCTCTAAATTCTCTATTATATACCTTTAATGAAGAGGAAGAAGGTGAGAGAAGAAATAAATAGTAGCACAATCATAACTGATGTCACTAAGAAATAACTTGGAGGAAAAATAAGATGGAGAAACTGAAAATAAATTTTGCCAGTTTTTTCCAGGAGTCAGTCTGTTTACTGTATTCCAGAGAACTGGTTGTCCTGTTCTAATTACATTCACTGTTATAATTAATAGAAAGTTCTCCTTTTTTAAAATCTGCTTCTCTGTGAAATTAACTCTGATACCAAGGGATGCACATATAGCATGACTGTTATTTTAAAATAAGCCTGGATTATATGGAATACATGTAATTATTAATTTCATTAAAATAATTAAATGCCTGATATCATTAGTACCATATTGTACTAGAAACCATAAAAATACTTACTTTGTGTTTTGTTTTGTTCCTAGAATCTGTCAGGTACTGGGAGTTAAATCTAAACAAGAGAGACATGGGTTGACTGTTAAAATTTAAAATCTTTAGAGAGATAATAGATCTCAAAGTTTACTTTGATGCGATATGAGCAAGAGAATGCTAAAGCTTTGGTTGAACTCGTGACAGGGTCCTAACAACTTCAAAGGAAAGACTGGAGAAAATGTCTCAAATGCAATGAGTTACATAGCAGAATGTTCTAGGCAGAGGAAAAGTCTAGTGGACATTTTAAAGTAGTTCAGTATGACTAGAGCATGTGGTATATAGCCAACATTAGAAAAAGTCTGAAAAAGAAAAGATGTGACATAACTCAAGAGCTTTTATTGCCATATTAACAAATGTTATTTTATTCTAAAGTCAAATTATGGTAATTGACTAAAAGCATTTTTTAAGGAAAGATTCAGGCAGGAATGGAAGCAAGTAGGCAGGTAGGAGAAGAGAAACAGAAGAAGCACCTTATTTATTTTTATTAGTTATTCACTTTGGTTGTTACCCTTGGCCTCGGGTGTTCAACCTGGATTTTGGGATGTGTGTGGGACTGCTCCCATGGCATACTAGACTGCTAGGCCACCAAGGCACACCCCTTGACTAAAATTTAAAAACAGGAGAAATGTGATATTTGCATTTGAGAAATGCCTGCAAGTAGATAATTATTGGAGAGACAATTATGGATACAGGAGGCCAACTTAGAAATTGTGTTTAATAATCAAATGAAGAGAAAATTAATATGTCCTGGATTGTAGCAAATGCTATATGAATGGCAAAAGGGGCACAGATGATTTTATGGACTAGAACTGATAAGAATTGATAATTGCTAATGTTTTTCTGATGATAGAAAGAGAAAACAAAGATAGCCAAGTTCTGTCTTGGACACCTGAGTGAATGTTTGCACCATTTTATTGTGTTTGAGAACAAAAGAGGGAGAGCAGGTTAGAGGTGGAATATAAAAGATTTAGCTCTGCTTCTCATATATTGAGCACAAGATGTTTGCGAATATTTAAAATGGAAATATCAAGTATTGAATTAAATATAAATGTCTGATGTTGCAGAAACATACGTGACACATATGTCCTTAAGACATGCAGTTGGAAGTCATCAGTCTCTTGATGGAAACTGAAGCTTTTCAAATGTTTTACATTGTCTAAATAATAAAATATCACTTATATGCATACCATGCACTAGCTTAAGCCATTTAGTTCAATCCTCAAAACAACGTATGATTTCATAACAATATGAAAATGTAACTTTATTTTCCCACTCTACAAACATGCATACCTAGTAATTATCTGAGGCAGATGAACCTCAGTCAAATTAATTCTGGTTCTCTGGGATGAGCACTTTTAAGATATGCTTCTTCTTCTTGTACTGCTCTTAGTCACTTAACTGTACTTTATACCACTGTAGTGTGTATATAATGAGAACGCTGAGTAATACCAGTATTTAATAGTGAGAGAAACTTTAGTTAATAAGTGAGAAAAAGAAGAAAAGGCTTAGGAAGTTGGTTGCAGTGGTAGAAAGAACATCGATAAATGTGCTATTAGAATGGGCAGGGAATGAGATTTAAAAAAGAAAATGAGATAGTGGCACTAACTACTGGAAATTTGTGTTAAGAAATCACTAAAAATGCCCTTAGGGTATTGGAGAAGGACCTATTTGGTGACCTTGGTAAGATGGTTATCAGGAGAGTCTGATCTCTGTTTCTTCATCTTGTAACAGAGCATTCTTTTAAAATATTAAATCGGGGTACCAGAATAGCTCCTCATTTCTCTGAGTGGAAAGTCAAATCTGGTCTAGACTCTATTACATCTGTCTTTAACTGCTATCACTCCTTCATTGATCTCCAATCCCATTGATCTCCTTGTGCTTTGAACACCCCTTGCATATTTCCACCTGCTTCCATATTAGAATTGGTGCCTGGCTGTTCCTCTACCTGGAACAATATTCCCCCAGATATTTTTATTGATCATTTGGCAACCTCTTCAGATCTTTACATTAATATCACCTACTCAGTAAAAAATACCTTTAACCCTACAAACTGCTTCTGCTGCTCCACCATGACACTGCTGGTTCTCTTTAATAGAATAGTGCTTCTTACAGAACAGGAACTTATTAAATAACTGTTGAAAAAATACACACGTAAATAAGTGGTGGAGGAAAAATCTGGTTTAGTGTATGACAAAATATAAGTAATAGTAGCAGTAATAAAGGTAACATTCACTTAGACATTCTTTTGTGTTGTTATAAGCATTTAACATTTATTAAATCATTAAATATTCACAACAATACCAGAAGATGTAATCTATTATCATCACCATTTAATAGAAAAGGCACTGAAAGTTTAAGTAACTTGTTCAAGGACACATAGTTATTAAGTTGTGGGACTGACATTTGAACCTAAACAACTTTAGAATCAGATTCTTGATCACTATTTTTTCCTAAAGAATATACTTACTCTAAAGAAAAAATAATTCTCACCAATTCACTTATATAACACAAAGTTAAACATTATGGAATGAATTTCAGATATACTCTCCAAATAATGGAAAAAAGTATATATATACATCTAATATGAGTGACCAACATGAAAATCATAATATCTAAAGCTTAGCATGACATAGGCTGCATTAAAGTATATAATATTCAAATACTAGTATGTAATTATTTTTGAGTGCTTGATACTGTTTTTTTATTCCAAATTTGGACAACTACTGGCTTTTGTTTTAACTCATATTCCCCCAAAAGGTAAATAATCCATACTTGATCAGGAAGAAAAACTAGGTTGGAAGAGTGAATAAAATTAAATATTTTTTAAGATTTAACATAGGTAAAATAGGTAAATTATTGCATAACAAATTGTTACATGAACTGCTAATGAATTATAAAATGCTAATTTATCAGTTGCTTTTTAAACTTTCTCAAAAGATTTAGATAAGATAAAGATATATCTGACAATTAAATCTTTAAGTATTTGCATTTTTATACTTTACACATACAATTTATATTTACAAATGTATAATAAATGATAATAGAATATATTATAATGTACTTATAATTATAGAATCTGTCTTATTTTAATAGAATAATTGTGCAGTGAAGTTGACATGGGTTGTGTTATTGATGACCAAAGGAAGCTTCCAGAAGTTAGGTAACCAAAACATGAAAGGCAAATATTTTGCATAACTCAGTCTCCAGGGCAAGATTCTAAATCAAAGCCTACTAGCTTTCTTTTTTTATACCATTTCTAGTATATCACCTGTATCATTTCTAGGAAGACATGATAACTTAACAGGCAAACTTAAAGATCTACAGTAATGTCTCCAAGAGTATTATTATTACTGATGTCCAGCTTTCTGCATGCTCCTCCCACACTGATATAGGGTTGTGCTGCATGCGTTGACCAATGGGTCAGAGGCAAATGCAAAGAAAGAGAAGTTAGATAATTGCTTGAGCAGGAGCACTTGTAGTCCCACAACCAGGAACAGCTACCAAGCTAATAAGAGTTCTTATTGGGTCAGAGACTGCATGTAAAGGCCAGCTTCCTCTCCATTTGTATGTAATTGCATGGATAAGCCCAGATAAAAAGAGCAGAAGACTTGATTATCCTAAGAAGAAGCAATAAAACACTGTACTTACAAGACATAAGATTTAGGATGGATTTATTGTGACCTACTTGACCCAGTTTACTTCAGATTGTCTCAATTTTATAAGTGAATACCTTGTGTCTCAGGAATCCTCTCAGTCTCTCGAAATACGAATGTTGATCATCCTAGAGGTGGTTTATTTATAATAATAAATAAATGGTATATTCTCTATTCAATTGAATTTACCAAGGGCAAGAATAAAGTCTTATCCAGCTTCATATGTTTTATAATTATTTCCTTTAAGTATATTTCTTCATGACTGTTTTGGAATCAATAATGTAAGAAGTTTTTGAATTATCAGGAAAATTCTCTGGAAATATGTATGTAAAAGAACACCATATACATGAATTCAGTTATTTCTCACATTAATCTTGTGATATGTATAGTATTAAGTTTTATTTCACAAATGAGTAAGGTGAGACTTAGAGTTTTAATCACTATTGTATGTAGAAGACCAAGATAATGGGGGGCATGTATGTGTATGTATATGTGTGTGTATGTGTGTGTGTGTGATGTTTGTACTTGAGGTAGATATAGCATGTTGAGGAAACAGATGAAATCTTTCAACAGAGAATGATGAGTATTTACAAAATGGACTAGAGAATGACTAAGAATGGTAGTCTTTAAATGATTTTTAAAATTTTATTAAAGGAACATTGCATCTTAACATTATATTGATTTAAGGTGTACTTCATTGTAAATCAGCATAGCAGGCCTGCTGGCCCAACCTTGGGCTCTGGGGAGGGACATTTCTTAAATTAAATAATGCATACTCTTTTAGAATATGTTTGGTTCTTTTACATGTAGTTATTGAACTTAATGGTTAATTGTGATTATTAAAAATCAGTTATGTACTAGAATATATTAATTCATCACACATTATTATATTGGAAGACATATTGTGATGATTCAGTCAATAAGACCTGTCTAATGAAGGTTCAAGGAAGAGGAAATACAGAGGTCAAGGAAGAGGAAATACAGAGGTTCAATGAAAGAGAAATTCAATATAACTCACTGAGAGCAAGGGGGTAAGTGGTTGAAGACCATGAAATTATTATGTCCTTGATTCTTCCATGGCCCTACAATTCTTGGGGAATGTCAATATGTTCTTTAGAATAAACTGTACTTTTGGATAATCACTTCATAATTTTAGATACCTCTATCCATTCCCTTAGGTAAAACATACATGAAATATGAAATATCTAAAAAGCAAGGATTATATGAAAAAAATCTTTCAAATTATCTTGTTGGAATATCTTAAAATACGCTAGTATTTTTTTTTGCCATAAAATTTTTCTTGCCTAATTTCTACTTAATATATTAAAAATTCATTTAAAGTTAATTCTATATTGATTATATGAATAAAAATACATAACATTTTATATATCAACTGTGTATCTGTTTTAAATCTTAAATTTTTAATCTGTCTATATAAAGCATGACTCATTTTGCTCTCGTTTGCATCTTTTAGTAGCTTTCTCATTTCTGAAAAAAAATTTACATGAGGCAATATTTTAAAATCAGGAAGAAAAAGCATAGCTAACACTGAATATTTCAGAATGGCTACATTTGAATAAATAGTTGTAAACCTCATTATTTCACAGTGAAATTAAAGTAACTTAGATAAAAAGGTGTTTGCCCTCTGAAATTGGAAACTCGAATATTGCTTCTTCACTGTGAATAGGAGTCTGATGTTCATATGTTGAGTAAATATACCATTTTATTTACATGAGTAAAAAATCTATACACAAACTTGAAAGTGTGTTTAAAGTGAAAAATGTATTTACTTCAGTTTCTTTAAAACTAGGATGGTTTTCTAAGCTTGTAATTAGCAAATACCATATTTCACCAAATTCTAAATGTACCAAAACACAGTATAAAATTCCCAGATTTTGCAAACTAAAAAGGCTATATGATCAGTCATAGTTAAGAGGTAAGTAGAGTATTTTTGCAACTTCCTGAGACAAATTGCCAGTAGTATTCATTTTAAAAAGACTAAAAACTGTTTAAAAAAATAAAAGGAATGCAAAGAAATTAAACTAAAAAGGTTCTCTAGTAATTTCTTTCTTTTGATACTAAAATACATTATGCTATAGCAATCTAGAGCTTGAAACAACCTCCTGTTATCATGATTCCCCTGTCTCCATGAAGAGATGATCTTCCTTCGCTCCATTAGTCTCAGGCTCCATGTGTGACTTGTGTGGAATGTTAGTGGACCTGAAGCGAAAGGAGATTTGGCTCGTGCTGTGGGTTTCTCCTTATATGGCCGCTGGTTCAAAGAGAATAAATAGCCAAGTCAAGCATCCCGCACTCAACTTGGTCTAAGGTAGAGTCGCATTACCAAATTCACAGGCATGAGAATGAGAAAAATAAACACTCAGCAGTATCTTCTATTTAGGTATCTATTTTTTATGAAGCATTATTAAATATTAGTTGATGCTATACCATGTACAATGCTCCCTGAAAATGTTATCACAAGCATAAGTACCAACTTTTATAATAAATTACTAGCTTAATTTTTTAAGTTGCCTTGTTTTTTGTTTTTGTTTTTTTACAGTTATGAACTCAAAACTAAAAAATGGAATTTCTTTCTTTCTTTTGTTAATAATCTCTAAACAGTCACATGGCAATGGCATTTTTATATTTGTAATTCTGAGATCATATGCCTGGATATATAATATATGCCAAATCTCTTTGCTTCATTTTCTAGTTTTTTCTGTCAAATGATCTCTCTGCATTTAAAGCTAGCATTGACTGCACTATCTTATTTCAAAAAAGTAATATGAGAGATTTTTAAGGACTAAGTTATATTCTATTTTTTAAATAATATTAATGGTGGATCTTTATTTTTAACAAATAAGTTTTTTATTTAGCAAAATAGGTTATAGTTACTACACTAAGATCTAAAACTAAAGCATAATTTAAAAAAATACCCAGCTCTCAAAGATACTTGTGGGTTCAAAAGAGAAATCTCCTGGGGGTATTCTGAGACAATACTTGGTTTGGTTTATGTTTCTTTTTTTTTCTCTTGAGCTTAGTACTGTAAAAGGGAAATGCTGGGGCTGGGGACTGTGGGGAGGTGAGAAAGATAATCTTGGCTTGAAGCAAGAGGAAGAGCACTTCCTCCCTTCCAAGCATGTTCATCACACATTAGCACCTGATAGCAAAGAAACAGAAATGGAAGGACACATTGTACCTGTTCAATATAGACCTGAGGGGTGACCTTCTAGACAACTGATCAATGAACAGAGAGACTGCGTTCCCCTTCAAATATTATTTGACAGGTCCAGGGAGACTCAAAGGAAGAAATTATCTTTATGATGTCTGTAATGTTTCTTGCATTCTTTAGCTTATGCCTGAGCAACATAGTTACTACATCAATCATATTTCAGTTCCTTTGATAACTGTTATACTAGAGATTCATAAAAATGAAATGAAGACTTGTAAGAAAAGAACAATTCTCAAAACAGGGCAATTAGAGAATATACTTAAGGCTCTATGTTCATATAAATATCAACCAAGTAATCCAATTTGACAGCTGTACCCTCCCCATCTCTGTTAGAAACCAATGGACGCTTCCTTTATAAATCCCCAGAACAAACAGGAAGCTTTTTGGGTCATGTATTATTTGTAAGGTCATGTTTTACAAATATTTCTTTACTCAATGTGGGTTTATCTTCAAAAAGGGCAGGGGAAATGCTACTAACCTATGGTGGACAATCAATGTTTTCCAGGCACTTTGCATGTACCTTACTACATATTATCACATTTTTAATACCAAGACATTGAGATAATAATGTTTTCCTATCTCACAACTAAAGATATCATGGTCTTGAGACTTTAATCTTCTTGTCCAAGACGATAGGTACCTGTCAAAGATATAAACCAAGGTCTTTATTTTAGGCTGAGGTTTTTTAAATTCATTAACATGTTTTTCTGCATTTGTTTGTCAATTTTGTCTGCTTTTCTTGTTACATTTACAACTTGAGTAAGTAAATTCATTTGTTTTAATGGTTTAAGTTCAGCAAAAGCTGATAACTGACAGCTATCATTATTTTTTTAGCCAAAATGAAAGTGCAATAAAGGAATTTTGAAAGACATCATATATAACATCACACATTTTACTCTTTTCTTATATATGGTCTGTCCTTGCCCACATGCACACATATTTTTAACAATTCACACACAAACTTTACGTTTTATATAATTAGACTTGTAAATATGCTCTAAATTTAAATCCCATTTGTAATGATAAATACTGGAAGATCTTTAAAAGAATATAGCATAATTTACCATAACTTCCAGTTGCTAATATATACAAAACCACAAAACATTCCACTTGCTCTCTTCTGAAGATCTTTAGAATCTAGCCTCTTCTCTCTGCTACCTTAGTTATTACCCTCACAATCTTTCTCTTAGACCATTATAGTTGTGTTGAACCTGTCTGTCCCACTGCTAGTCTTATCTATAAATAAGCCAGTTTCCACAGAGCTGGCAACATTGCCATCTTAAAAAAAAAAAAAAGGTCTTTAAAAAAAAAGCTTGAACTGTCTCTAAATCTAAAGAATAGCTCTAACTTAGTGTCCCATTTGCCCTTCCTTACTAACTTTTTATTTACCTTCCCCACCCACCTTGAATGACATCTGGCTGCTTTATTTGCATTTATCAAGTAATCCACCAAATTTGATTTTATGACTAGATTCAAAAATGAAATTTTACCTATATTAAAAAAACAAGATTATTTGCAAAATAAAGACAATTTGACTTTATTTTTCAATAGGGAAATCAAAATGAAAGGTAAGTGTCTGTGAAAATTGTATCTGAAATAGCACCCAAAGCTTGAACTATAAAGCAGAATATAAAAACAAATTAAGGATAAAAGGAAAAACTAAAAGAAGCCTACTAAAGTTAGTGATTTGAGTCCTTCTCATATTCACTACTTAGAGGCTACTTTTTCATAAAGGGTGGCAAGTCACATACTGAAGAATGGATAAAAATCCCATGATCTTCTAAGAGGCACATATTCTTGATGCTGTTTATCAATGAATTAGAAAGTACAATATTAGAGATGTCCATCCTTACATTTCCACTGGGAAAACTGGCTTCCTGTAGACTCCATTGCATCTCTTCACACCTAAAACTGTTTCTTAGGTTAACTTCTTGCCATTTTCCCACGAATCCTCTTGGATTTTACTGAAGCAATGCCCCACTTTCAATATGAATAGTTGTCAGTCATTACAAATTCTCGGAAGAATTTAAACCAACTAGAACTCAGATACCACATACTTGAATTATAAAAGTAGCCAATTTTTTTTCTCAAATAATAAGATCTGGCTAATTGGGTCAAACTGGAATCATACTTTTAAGCAGAAAAAATATGATGTATTTTACAGTGCAAGGTGAGGACAATTACATGTTTTAAGTAGGAAAAGTCTACTCTCTGGACAATCATACCACCTTTGGAAGTACCGGGGAAGATTTATTCATCAGTTGACTGAGCAAGACCAAAGAAGGAGTTTAGTTTAAGAGGCAATTCGACAACTCAGGGGATATCTTCAATACCCCTCAGCCTTATTCAGGCTTCTGTATCTCTTGAATACCTACATGACATTATGAATGCCTGTGAGCACATTCATTAAACAAATGCCTAATCCTCTGACAATTTTGACAGGTGAGGATTCCAGCCTGGGAATCTGTGTAACTGCTGTGACTGTATTGATCTTCTTTACATAATTCTTTCTTTCTTAACAATTCTGGGGTTTGCTTGTGATCATCTTTAAAATTAATCTCAGTATCAATTGAATTTTTGTTTGTGACCTATTTATTCTCACTTCAAATTACCTTTACCTCATCGGAGTTTTTTCCTTTCATTTAAATTGAGACAAGATACAAAAGGAGAATTTCCCTTGGGACAACTTCTAAGGCTATAACATTACAGAAAATAAATAGGCATGATACAAACGTAGTCTTGTTCCCTCTTTAACCTGCTCTTGTGCACGAATAACAGAAAAGTTCTAACCCAGGTCCACTGTTTTACAAACGAAAAACATAACTGTTTAGAGAATAATTTTATATTTACATATGTTTAATTTAATGACATAAAGGATTATAGTAAGAAAATGTTACTTTAAGTTCTAGTTCACTCATGATGTGGATGAATCCATTGATTTAAAGTAGTTTACTTCATTCTTAGGCAGTGCTAGTAAGAAAAAAACAACTTGCCAATGGATATGGAAATCTTTATAGGGAAAAAAACATGTTATTTTTCCTCAAATGGTTAAATTGGCATTAAAAGACATTTAAAACTAACATCATTTTCACACCACACTTCCTTATAGTTATAGTTGTTTTTATGCGACACCTTTTCTCTATCAGTACCACATGTTTTATAGACTGTAAGTTACTAATCAAAAGGGTAACTATGCTTCAAATTTGAATATATTTCACTTATCTTAAAGGTAAGCACTATTTTGAGTTTTTTGCACTTTCAGATTTTTCACCTCTAAAAATAAAGTCAAGTTTCCTTCTGGATATAATAAATTGCCAACAACCTAAACATATTTTTTTTCAGTTAGTAGCTGAATGAAAAAGATAGGAAGAGGGAGATTGCTTTATTAAGATCAGACCTTTCATCTTTCTGTGTCAAAATCTTACCTCTGGGGAAACAAAAATCTTACCTCTGGGAATGATTATCTGATGACTTACAAGGTGAATGGAACATAATTTTTGTTTTTTAATTTTGATGACTCAGGAATACTCTACATGAAAACACAATTTTCTATAAACATTTGTTGAAATATGCTAATACAAAATTATATGAGGATGAGAGCAATCAATTATATAAATATAAAAAGATTCCATGAAAATATACATTTTTTAAATAATAAAATGGATTTGGGCATCAAAAGAATAAAGATACCAAGTGTGGTCTGCATTTTCATATCCATCTAGTTTTTCCGTAGATATGTTGAGGCCTTGTCCCCTCTTTGAAAGGCAGCACAGCTTTACTGAAGATATTCAGCATAATTAATCAAATAGACTCTTCAACTCACATATGTTTCATTTTCCAGTTCCTGATGTTGGACTTCCATATTGGATTGTAGCTGAAATACATTGGATTATAAGTGAACTATTCCTCAGGTGGAACCCCAGTCTGTTCATGGTCACCTGCATTCTCATGTGATTGATTTACAAATAGAAGCTGCCCTCCAATTTCTTGGGCCTTGATTTTCTCCAGATGTCACCCAAAAAGGAGAGAAAAGACAAAGGAGACATTTCTTCCCTGCTACATTTTTCTTTGTAAAAATTATTTCTGTTAAAGCAGTGTGTGTATGGAGGTATTTAACTGTTACTTTTCTTTGGCAAACTGTGTCCTAATTCATTCTTCTCTAAACATAAATAATGCCAAAATGTAAATACCAAGCTTTTCTCATTAAAATCAGTTTGCAACACTTCATTTCAAAAGTATAAATGTCTTGGGAGTCAAACTGCAAACAAACCTCTCAAAATAAGAGACAGTAGAAGGTAAAAGGACTTTTTTTCTTCAGTATATTTGCTGCAATTACTGAAGGTGATTGAGTTTGATACATTTTTGTGAATTAGTGTTAATTTGTTAATGTAGAGATTACCTGATGTGACAGAGAAAATCAAATGAAGGAGTTGGAAAGCAGCCTTCACAAAAGGTGAAGAAATTAAAATAGTTCACCTAGAACCTCTGGGGAATGAATACCAAGGGGACCTGTCTGAGTGGCCTGCAGGTATGTGCTATGTTTGTCTCATTGCCTGAGGGATTTGCCAATTTTGTGCTCTCTGATTATGAGCTGGTCTCCAGCAACAGAAGATGAAAGAGTGCAAAAAAACATTTTTCAAACTTAAGTCATAATGAGGTACTCTTTAAAAAAAAAAATGGAAAGAATAATCTAGTAAGAAAATCAAACAAAAACAACAGATTTTTTAACTAGTAGGGTAGAAAAAAATCAGAGGCTAAGGGTTGTTGAGCTACCTAATAAGTAACTGAAAAGGAAGCAGTGATATTTGAATTACCAGAGCTATATAATTAAGAATATTCTTTATGGAATTGCTTCGGATGGTCTCTGAACATTTCTGAACAGTCATTCTTATCAAGAAAAAGAAAAGAGAAATTGAGCATGCAGCCTCAGAATATTGTATATACTTGTATATTGAATACAATTATAATTAAGTTCACATACTATTATGCTAACATTTAAAATATATATACAATATAATTATGAAATTATGACACAAGTATTTGATCAGATAATCCACTAAGTGTATAAAAACTTCCGTTTTGTAATTGGATACAAAGTGCTTTCCTCAGTAGAGTGACTGATAATTGGCTATAAGAACTCACATTTCATTGTAGTTAAATGAAATACTGTGAAAATATTTAAATACAATGACAGAAATATATCCCTGCAATAGTAATCACAATGCATTTTAAGTCACATATAATTAGGCTAAGATTATGTTGAAAATTAGCTTTAATGTTAAATTTCAGTATTCTTTGAGTCAGTTGTTCTTATGGCCTGGTTAGGAATTGTTTCTAGATCTTTTTTTATGTGAATAGCAATGAGAGATTTATTGGTGACATATTTATAACAAAACATTTCCAGATATCTGTCTTCCAAATGCATATTGGAAGAGGTGATCATCTTTACCAAGAGCCTAATAAAAAGTGATTATTTGTAAGAAATAATGTTGAGGCAGCTTGCAACAGTATGATTTGGTTAGAAAGCTTTAGATTTGACTGACATATTCAATCCTGACAAGCAGTTGAGATGATGGTAATTGCAGTTATCTTCAATATGAGGTTTCTTTGCAAGAATCCCTTAAAATACCTTGTTCACTTTGTGAAAGCTCATTTTTTTTTTAAATTTTACTTAAGATCGTCAAACATCACTCTGAATTATTTAAATAGTAAACCTCTGTGCATATCTTTATTTTAACTAAAAATAGCTCTAAATTGAAGTTCTAATGTTTTCTTCTAGGACTCCAATGGTTAAGCTTTATGACTCATCAGATGCATGCATTCTGTTTTGAAACATTGCTGGCTCAAAAAGTATAAAGTAACATGTACTGTCAGGTTGAAATCTTTAGGTTAGAGATGGTGGGAAGAAGATAGAAAAAGAGAAGAGGAATTAACATTATAATGTAATAGACATTTCACATATAATCAGCTAAGTAATTATTTAACTGATTAGAGACCCAAGCCTCAAAGACATTATAAAACTTTCGAAGAGCAACACAGTTATTAAGAACAGTAGGACTAGGCTCTTTGGCAGGTGCCTTCCTCATTAGTGACTTTTTGTTGAAAGAAGATAGAGATTTTGAAATGCAAAACTGATACAAAAAATGAAATACCTTCATTGGGGCAAGAGAAAACACATTCAAGAGTCACAACTGAAAGTACCTAAACCTTAAAGCATTGGATTAGATGCCTCTGATCAAAGAGAACAATACTGTTATTTAGAGTTTAATAATATAAACAGCATCAACTCCCATTTGTGATTTGACCAATCACAATGAAATAAGGTACTTCAGGTATAAACTGCCAGAAAAAGTATTAAGTTCTCATTTATTCAATATATTTGAAACATTTCTAGGTGTCAGGCACAAACAATACAACAGAACAAAAACAGTTGTGTTGGTTGATTTTCTGTTAATGTCTTTTAAAAGATGCAGCCATTAATGAATAAAATAAAAAACTTTTTAGTTATAATTAAGAATAATTATTATGAATAAAAGATGTGACATTATGCAGGTTAAAAATAAGGAAAACTGGCTTCAGGTAAGGTCATGGGAGGCATCTCTAAGATCAGAAGGATGATATGCTATCAAAGTGAGAGTAGCAGAGAGAATGTCTGGCATACGGCAACATTTGTTAAGGGCCTGACAATGTGGGGAGTATAATATGACCTAAGAATGACAGAAGGCAAGGGTGATTGGAACCCAGAGTGTGATGAGAAACATAAGATTATCTGTGTGTAAGATGAGCTAATATATATAGGATAAAGTCACAGAACTGTTATAACATTAACATGATGTTATTTCTTATTATATGAGAAGTGAGAAGTTGTTAAGTGTTTTAAGTAGAGAATGACATCATCAAAAGTCATTTGGAAAAATTCATGGTGACTGAAATGTGCAAAACTGGAGGAGAATAAGTTGAATTGGATGTGCTGATTTAAGAAACCATATAAATAGAACTGAATTTGATATTGTGACAGAATATCCAGTTGAAGAGATGTTCAATATTTACCATTTAAAAATATAAAAAGTAATTACTGAATAGTGAAAGTAATAGTAAACTCTTGGTGCCCAATAGAGATCAGAACGAGAAGCCAAAGACAAACTACAGAAAGGCTACAGAGACAGAAATAGGACTTAAAATTTCAAGCATTGAGCAATATCAAAATATTTAAAAATCTATTTTATTTCTATATATTAGCAACAAACATTCCAAAGAAATGAAATTAAGAGAATAATTCTATTTAAAACTATTGGAAATAATAGAATACCTATATAAACAGTTGACAATAGTAATATGAAATTGGGACACTTAAAATTATAAAACATTATTGAAAGGAATTAAGCTATAAAAAGAAAGAAATTCCCAAGTTCATGGACTGGCAAAGATATTACTGCTAAAGTAATAGTACTCCATAAACTGATTGACAAAGTCAATGCAAATCTTATCATAAGGTCAGCTGTTTTTGTTTTTTGTTTGTGTTGTTTTGTTTGGGGGGGTGTTGCTTTTTTTAGAAAATTGACAAGCTGATCCTAAAATTTATATGGAAAAGCAAGGCACTCATAATAGACAAGATAGTCCTGAAAAAGAATAATTAGGAGGGATCAAATTCCCAATTTAAAATGTATTACAAACTATATTATCAAGATATTGTGGTATTTGCATAAGGATATCAAAGGAGGAGAGACAATCCAAAACATGTTTCCATTGTGGTCAACTGATTTTTGATGACTACAAGATAATTCAATGGGGTAGAAATAGTATTTTTTTAGCAAATTGGGATAAGACCTGGATATCTATACTCAAAAAAATAAAGTGTGAGTTCTAGCTCATGTCATACACCAAAATAACTGCAAAATAGATCACAGATTTATGTTTAAGAGCTAAAAGTTTAAAACTCTTAGAAAAAAGTATAGGAGTAAATAATTGAGACATATTAGCAGTGGTTTCTTAGATATGACAGCACAATGTGTGACAGAAAAAATTAATAAATTGAACTCCAGCCAAGTTAAAACATTTTTGTGGTGCAAATTATACTATCAAGAAAGTAAAAAGACAAATCATTGAGTGGGCACAAATCATTGCAAATCACATATATCACATGGGACTTTATCCAGAAATTAAAAACATCTATAATTCAAAAACAAAATGATATAGGAACCTATACATGTGAGCTTATTTTAATGTGTAGAAAATGTTATTGCAATTGAAAAAAATAGAAAAACCATATGATCTTAAACACAAGTAATCAGAAGATCTGGCAATATTTCCCTGGCACTTTCTCTTAGTGACAGCTTACTAGTACTGGGAACAGGCAGGATGTACACTCCCCAGTTTGCCACACTCCCCACCTTGCCCTACCGTACACTCATTTAACAGTGTCTGTCTGTTTGGTCCCCAGTGTGTGAGAGCCCTTTGTATAAATCCAGTCCCCTTGCCATACAGATGCACAAATTAAGGCCCAGAGGGAAAATTATTTGACTGAGTTCACACATCAAGCTGCTGGCACAGCCAGAGCAGGTACTCTAATAATTATTGATTTAGCACACAGTGCTTACTGATGTAGCACACAGCGGATCTTTTATATATTATTGAATAAATGAATGCATGTGTGAATTAAATAAAATGATAAATAACCCTATTTAATATGGCAAATGACCTAAAAACACATCTAAAAATTTATACAAATGTCCGATAAGAACATGAAAAGGTATACAACATTGTTAGCCATCAGGGATGTATATCAAGGTTACCAAGATATGGAGAAATAGAGTCATACACTTCTGACAGAAATGTAAAATAATCCAGTTGCTTTAAAAATGATAGTTCCTCAAAATCTGAAACATGGTGTTACTTTATAATACTATTACTACACCTAGTATATAGCCAAGAATATTAAAAACAAACATCCCAAACAAAAACTTGTATATAGACATTTATAGATGCTTTATTCATTATATTCCCAAAGTGGGAAACAACTTAAATGACCATCAACTGATGAATGGACAAATAAAATGTGTTATATCCATTCATTGGTGCAATAAAAAAGGAGGAAGTAATGATCACGCTAAAATATAAATGAATTTGAAAACTTCATGCAAAATGAAAGCTACCCAAAACTGCATATTGTATGATTTCATTAATATTAAACACCTACAATAGTAATAAATGCAGAGTTAGAAAATAAACTAGTGATTGTCAAGACCTAGAGGAGATAAAAAGTGCTTGGTAGGGGACATGGTAAATGACTAATAGATAAGAATTTCTTTAAGCAGGGGACAAAAATGTCTTAAAATTTTATTGTAGTGATGACTGCAGAACCTTGCAAGTAGACTAAGAAACATTGATTGGTGTACTTTAAATGGGTAAATTATATGGTAGGTCAATTGTATTAATAAAACTTTCTGAAGTTGAAAATGGATTGGAATACGAAGTGTAAAATAATGACAATAAATAAATATTTTCTTTGCTAGAGTGGATGTATTTTAATGCCAAAGACTAAAATAAGTCCTTGGATTGGAAACAAATGATATATATTAAGTTTTGAGGATACTGAGTTTGAAATGCTTATGAAACATCCAAGTAGGCATATATTTATCTAGTGTACCAAGGATATGAGAATTTGGTAGTATTAGCTTATGAATAGAAATGGAAGCAGCCTGATGCTTTCAAATTTGAACAGCTACACAGTAAAAGGAGCCAGGAATGAGCTTTAAAAATCTAAACACCTTCTGTTATGGAAAAAATCAATAAAATGAAAATGGGACTCATGGAAAAATATTTTAAAGCTATGTGTCCAATGAGAGGTTAATATCTTCTTTAATAAATGATATTGAGGAAGGTAGACAACTACATGCAGAAGAATGAAACTGTTATACAGGCACACCTTAGAGACAGCATGGATTCGGTGCTCTACTCCTCAATAAAGCTATGTTTTGCAATAAAGTTAGTTACATGAATTTTTGATTCCCAGTGCATGTGAAAGTATGCTTACATTATAGTGTAGTCTATTAAGTGTGCAATATCATAATTCTGAAAAAAATGTACATAACTTAATTTAAAAATATGTTGTTTATACAAAAGGTTAACCATCATCTGAGACTTCAGCAAGTTCATATCTTGCCTCAGTGTTGATGGTAACTGACCAATCAGGGCAGTGGTTGCTAAAGATTAGAGTAACCTCAGCAAATGTCTTAGAATAAGACATAATGAGATTCACTATATAGATTTAGTCTACCTTTCAAGAAGAATGTGATACTAATTGATAGAATTTTACTCACAAAACTTCTTTAAAACTTGGATTCTATCTTATCAAGACCTGCCACACTTTGTCAACTAAGTTTATGTACTTTATGTAAGTTCTAAATCCTTCATTTTCTTTTTCACAATGTTCACAGCAACTTCATCAGTGGCAGGTTCTGTCTCAAAACAGCACTCTCTTTGATCATTCATAATAACTCTTCATAGGTCAGGTTTTATCATGAGATTCCAGCAATTCTCTTGTAGCTTCAGGCTCCACTTTTAATTCTAATTCTCTTAACATTTCTACCATTTCTAAAGTTAGCTCTGTCACTGAAAACTTGAAGCCCTCTAAGTCATCCCGAAAGGGTTGAATTCAAAAACTTGTCTATGCTAATGCTTTTATTCTTCCCGTTAATCATGAATGTTCTTACTGACATCTAAAATAGTGAATTCTTTCCAGAAGGTTGTCAACTGATTTTGTCCAAATCCATCAGGAGAATCACTATCTATAACAGCTATAGCCTTAGAAAAAATATTTCTCAAACAACAAAACTGGAAAGTCAAAAAGTTTCCTTGATTCTCGTAATGGAGAATGGATATCGTATTAAGAGATTATGAAAACGGCATCACTCTCTTTGTACATCTCCATCAGAGCTCTGGGTTTATCAGGTGTATTGCCAATGAATAGGAATATTTTTAAAGAAAATATTTTTCTGAACAATAGGTATTAACAATGGGGTTAAAATATCCATTTAACCATGTTGCAAACAAATATATCATCATCCAGGTTTTGTTATTCTACTGATAGATCATGGGCTATTTAGCAAAATGGTAGATGAGCATTGGCTTCACCTTTAACCCATCAACTGCATTTAGCCCCTAACAAGAGAGTTAGCCTATCCTTTAAAACTGTGAAGCCAGACATTGACTTCTCACTCTTTATAAAAGTTCTAAATTACATCCTTTTTCCATGCTGTCTTGTCTATATTGAAAAATATTGTTTAATGTAACCACCTTCATTATCTTAGATCTTCTGGATAAGTTACTGCAGCTTCTACAATCTTTACTTGCACTTTGATGTATGGAAATGGCCTCTTAATCTCTGCTCAATTCAAACTTTCACTCTGCAGTTCCTCATCTGTAATAATATTCATGAAATTGAAGAGAGTTTGGATCTTGCTCTTAATGAGGCTTTGGCTTAAAATAACATTATGATTGGTTTGATCTTCTGTGAAGCCACTCAGACTTTCTCCATATCATCAATAAGTCTGTTTCACTTTCCTATCTTGTGTATTCACTGGAGTAGCACTTTGAATTTCCTTCATGAACTTTTCCTTTTTATTCACAACTTGGCTAACTGAGGCAAGAGACTTAACTGAGTCTCTCAGCTTTTGAAATGTCTTCCTCAATTAGCTTAATAATTTCTAGTTTTTTACTTCAAGTGAGCGATATGTGACCCTTTCAGTTGCACACTTAGAGATCATTGTAGGTCTATTAATTAGATTATTTTCAATATTCTATGTCTCAGAGTATAGGAAGGCATAAGGAGAGGGAGAGATATGAGGAAATTACTGGTTTGTGGAGCAATCAGAACACATACAATTATCAATTAAGTTTGCTGTCCTATATGGTGAGGGTCAATGCACCTGAAAACAATTACAGTTGTAACATGAAAGAAGAGAGATCAATGATCACCATAATAGATGCACTAATGATTAAAGTGATTGAAATCTTGAACTACCAAGTGTGACACAGAACCATAAAGTCAACACATGATGTTGGAAATTAGTGCCAATAGACTTGTTTGAAGGTTTGCCAAAAACCCTCAACTTGTAATAAATGCAGTATCAGTAAAGCTCCATAAAGTTAAGCACAATAAAATGAGGTATACCTGTACCATCCACAAAAGTTAACTTGGAATGGATTAAAGACAAATATAATACCTGATACCATAAAATCCTAGAAGAAAATATAAGGAAAAGATTCCTTGACAGACTTGGCAACAATTTTTTGACCATGATACCAAAGCAAAATACAAATAAGACAATCAAAGAAAAAAATAATAAAAGGGACTGCATCAAAAAGCTTCTGCAACAGAAAAAATTAACAAAATGTAAAGGAAACCTATAGAATTAGAGAAAATATTTGTAAATCATATGTTTAATTTGGGTTAAATATCTAAAACAGAGAATTCATCTGCTCAATAATAAAAATTCCGTTAAAATGGATAGAGGAACTAGACAGACATTTCTTCGAAGAAGACTTTAAAAATGGCAAACAGAAACATGAAAAGATGCTCAAAATGGAAGTTTCTCACAAAACTAAAAGTAGTACTACTATATGATCCAGAAATTTCAATATTGTGTAGATAGTTGAAGGAAATGAAATTTGGATCTAAACCCCCAAATTCCTTGTAGTACTAGCTGCAATAAACAAGATCTGGAAACAACCTAAGTATCCACTGTCAGATGAATGGATAAATAATATGTCTAATAGGCATACCCTGGTGGAGTAGTAGTTAGGTCTACTGCCTCCAAAGAGGTGTGGCGCATGTTTATACCAAAGACCCAGGTTCACGTCCTGGGCCCAGGAAGGAAAACCAATGTGGGCAAGTAATCAAAACTAAAATAAAATGTCTCTTCCTCTTTTTTCTTGCTGCCTGTCTACTTACTCACCTTCATTCCTGACTGCACCCTCTCTTTAAAAAAAAAAAAAAAGAAAAAGAAAATATGATATAAATATATAGAATGCAATATTATTCCCTCTTAAAAAAGATGGAAATCCTGTCATTTGTGATAATATAAATTAAACGTGAGAATATTATGCTAAGTGAAATAAATCGGTGAAAGAAAAATACTGTAAGATATCACCTATATGGAATAAAATATCTGAAGTAGATTTCACCTCAATAAAACTGAAACATATGAAATATTTTATATGCAATTTTCCATTCTATCCTGTTCACCCCCAATCTTATAAATTAAAACTTAAGTTTGAGATATGTTCGATTCATATGGCAAAATTTTATTCAAGATGAAAAGAAAGTATGAGTATCTGTAACTTGACCAAGAAATTTGGGAATCATTTTCAGCCAAGATCTTTTTATAATTATACTTTAAGAAACCTCAAACTGATTATATGACTTGTCTGCCTTCTGAAAGTAAATGTCACTGCTTATAAAACTGGAAATAGGTCAATCAATGGCAATGTTACCACTGCCCAATCATCCACTAGCCATTACATGCCATCAACTCAAATTGATTTTCTGATGGGCTATAGAATATCAAAGTAAAGGAAAAGGACGTTTTAAAGGTTAGTGTTATACCATACCAAATGACACATTAGAAGCCTTTCTTTTATTTGAAAACATACCCAGAGGTTATGGCAATGCTGTTTCCTTTGCCATTTATTTTACTTTGCTATTTGATCTGATTAGAAAAGAAACTAAAAAGTAGGTGATGTGTTTTGTCATTTTTTCTACAGACAAGTCACAGTGAAGAAAAAATCAGATGTAGTATAACAGCAAAACTATCTAAACACACTCTGGTGCCCCAGGAGATAAGGCCACCAGAAGTAGTCCACATATATCCCAAGGACACATGTTTGAGACCAGGGCTGGGGACAACAGCCAAGATGAACATCTAATAAAATAAACAAAATGTTTCTTCCTCTTCTCTCTTCCTCCCTGCCTGCCTCTGCTTACCTTCATTTCTTCCTGTACCTTCCTGTACCTTAAAAAAAAAAAAGCTAGAAATAAACTTTCACTTTCTGTCTTTTCTTGAGAAACTTTGTGGTAAAATGTTGGTATAACACTGCAAAGTTGAATTTTAATAGAGTAGTATCAGTCCTTTAACAATCTACTAAGGATACTAAAGGACAAATGTTTGTGTGTCAATATATCACTTGCACAAGAGTTTATTGTCAAATTACTATGTGCCAGAAATTTTGCCAGCCACAATATAAATGTATTTATATTAAAGTACTCACTATTCAGTTGGTAAAATGGGTGATGAACAATTCCTGAATTGTCCTTCAGTATATTATCATCTGTCATTAATAGCACCACTCGCTATTAATATTAGGATCAACACCAGAGAGAGGTTTCCTGAATTAATTCTGGGCTTTGTTCAATTGGTATCTTCAGAAAAAACAGTGGATTTTTTTTTTTAACCTCTGTGATACACTGGAGATAGAACTTAGGAGGTTTTCTGACTTAAGTATCACAATACATCAACCAAACTGTCTTAAATTATAAGAAGTGTGGAAATATTTTTTCATGTAGCATTATTTCCTGTAATGAAAGGCCAAGATGTGGGCTGGACTTCAGAATCAGACCCCTGGTTTCTTTCTCTAATATTTTCTAGGTCAGCTCTTTTCCAAGAGCTAGCTGAGAACAATTGGAAGCAAGATTAATGTATCATAAACATAAAAAGTCCAGAAGAAAAGTCCTATCTAGTGTGCCTTTCTTAGAAGAAAAGAAATTAACCTACTGTTCGGTTAAATGTCCACTCTTAAACCAATCACTGGAAAAGAGAATGAGATTGCTGGAACCCGTTTAAAGCTATTTAATATTTAATCCTGAAACCAAGAATGAAGTCACTTTTGTTTGTTATAAAATATGCAGAAATTTTTTAAAAACCAGGGTTGTGTTAAGAAGGGTCAAGTATATAACCAATTGTATTTGCTACATTGAAGCCCATGACTATCATGGAGAGTTTATCATATTTTAATAAATAGCAGCTAGAAAATTATATAAATAATATTATAAATGTATAAACACATAGATAAGACTATACACAGTTCACCTTTTCTAAAATAACAAAGTTACCTGAACTTAGCTAAGTTTTGTATACTTTTGTCATACTATTTATTACCTGGCAGGTGATGAGAAGCGAATGTTTCCCGTAGAAACAAACTCTGGGGCTCAGGTTATGGCTATTCCTCTTCTAGCATGCAACCTGTACAACTGAGCTAACAAGTATATGACACAATTACACCAATAGTTTTCAAACCGTTGAATTCAAACCAGCATCACCTGAAAATGTTTTCAACACACAAATTCTGATCCAAACTAAACTTACTAAATAGAAACTCTGGGTTTGAGGTTCAATAATTTGGGTTTTTAGAAGCTTTGCAGAGGTTGGGGATGAAATAAATCAGGTAAAGAGGGTCAATTATGTGGTAAAGGATAGAATTGGACTTTGATAGTAAACTCAAGATATTACATACAGATGTTGATTTATGATGATGCATACCTTAAACCTATATGTTATGATACACTGTTTCTTCAATATAAATTAAATAAAAATAACCATCTTTTTAACAATTGAAAACCAATCAGTTCTGCCTTCAAACTCCCCTTCCCCCTACAAAATAAAATAAATACCTGTGTGTGATTCAGATCATTCTGATCATATTAACATTTGAGAATTAAAAACTACTTCAAACAAGTCTCTCTGTTTTCATTATTCTCTGATTTTTCATTTTCCTAATTGTGTCCATTCATTCCAAGCTTTTCTCCTCTCAGTAGCCCCTATGGTTCTAATATCTTTATTTTAATTTTTTTGGTTGATTTTTAATTAATTCATTTTCTTTCTTGACTCTCTTCCATGCTGCAAACAGTAAAGTCAGTTATCTCACCCATTGGATCAATTTCTGCATGTAAAAGTCGAGAACTGTATTATCCAATATGATAGCCTCCAACCACATATTACTGTTTAAGTCTGAATTAATTAAAATAAAAATTTCAGGCATATTAGCCACATTTCAAATGCTCAGTAGTCACATGTGGCAAATAACTATCATATTGGACAATAAAAATATATAATAAAACATTTTTATCACTGTAAAAATTGTATCGAACAGGACTAAAGCATAAAAAAATTCAAGTTTGTAAGTGCACATTTTAACCAACATGCAATAAAATTTTTGTTTACATGTAAAAGTAGAATGCATCCAGGTTATTTTCAATTGCAAGATAAAGTTACCCTAACTCCTGCATAAAAAGAGTGGCTTTCAATTTTAGAAATAGAACAGACAAGACATTCTTAAAGACTGAAAATGACAAAACTCCTTTTTTTCAAAACACATCCTGGCTAAATATAACAAATATTCTTTCTAGTGAATATTTATTTCCTAGGTGCTTTCAAGAAAGAAGTAGAGGTGAAAAATCTTCACGTTACCTGAAGATTTCCCAGACTGAGATCCTGGAGACTAGATATGTAAGGGCAGTTCAATAACAGGAGACAAAAGATTTTGGTTGGACGTGGAAATTGAGATCTTGAAATCTAGCCATTTAATGAAATGATGGACTAGAGGAAGCACTGGCGCAGAAAAGCAAACAATTAAATGGCCTGAGTGAAATAAAGGAATATTGAGATTTTAGCTACTGGTCTACCCTAAGAAGGGTAGGTGATTCAAATGCACACTACCAAACTGGTTCAGATCATGGACTCTGTCAGTGGCGCAAATTCAAAAAGACATCTCAGGATTCCCACTCTGAATCATACCAAAGCTCACAAGGCAACAGGCTGTCATGAAAACTAAGTCATTGCCACTGGTGCACAATGAGAGAGTAAGGTAGAGAAGGATTGATCACAAAGGACCAGGTAAGAGGCATTAGTCTGATCTGGAAAATTAACTCAATGAAAGCGAGTAAATTTAAAAAAAAAAAAAAAAAACCCAGCATGATCCGATTTTGTTTCAGAAAACTTGTTTTGAATGTAATAGATGATTCTGATTTTTGCTATTACTTTGTTGAAAGTACTTAAAATGTTTGTGCCCTCTAGCAGGTACTCTGATCACATTTCAAGCAGACTACCATGAGGCAGGGCATGGGGATTGCACAGGTTTACTCTTTAAAATCCCATTCATCAGTTTAAAACAAACAGTATGTATATTTGATTATAAAATAAAAATACTCATGCTATATAGCAAATATATTCTGATGACAATTTCTATAGAGAATGTGCATACTTTTGAATAGAATTTTGAGACAGGAAATACTTTATAATTAATTGCTACATTACCCGTTAATATTTACCTAATAGTCTGGTTCTCAAAAAAATTTATCTGAACCAGATAACTGGACAATAAGACATCATTGTGACTTAATATAACCTTTGTTGTAGAGCAAAGTAAAAGAACACACATGCTATAAAATCTTTGCCTTTTGAATTAGCCTTTGATCTTTTTCCACAAGAAAAAAATCCCTATAACTTCCTCCCTGTGATGTGTCATGGAATATTTATTTGTTCCTTTCTCTGTTCATGGCTTAGCAGAAAAAGTAAATCAAATAATATCGCATACTGCCAATATTGGCCTTTGTGAAAACTTTACATTATTTTTCAAACACTGGTTTCTCTTTCACTTGAACTTTATTTTAACTTGCTTTTTTTTTTTAAAGAAGAGTCAGTCCACACTTTCCCCCTTGACTATTAATCCTCCACCATCTCTAATATTCTCTTCCATTCTATTCTTCCTCTTACCTTCTATCCCAACCATACATTTTTCAAATCAATATTCTGTCATTTCAAGACCTACAGAGTACCTACTGACCCATTGTTTGCTTTTGAAAGATCCTAACGTAGAAATTATCAGCAGATTTAACCCTTAACAATAAATGCAAATAATTATTTCTCCACCATGACAATTTATTACTAAAATCATTACCGTTTAAATTAAAATAGAAGATCATACACTACTATGATTTTTAATTTTATGTGTCAACTTAGCTAGGCCAAGCTCCTTGTACATTTGTTCACACATTATTCTAGATTTTTCTGTGACTATTTTTCTGAATAAATTAACATTTAAATAATTGGACTTTGAGTAAGACAGATTACCCTCCATAATATGGGTGAGCCTTGTCAATACACTGAAGACCTTAATAGAGCAAAGATTGATCTCCATTATGGAAAAAGGAATTTTACCAGAAAACTGCCTTCGGACTAGAACTCTTTTCTGAATCTCCAATCTCTCTGAAAATCACATCAGTTTCTTAAAAGAATTCCCCTCTCTCTCTCTCTCCTCTCACTTTCTCTTATTATACCTCCTGTCAATTATTTCTCTGGAGAATCCTACTACAATTACAATAAACTTGTTTATTTAATATGTGATACTAAAATCTTACTATTTTTGTTTCTCAATGTTTCTTGAAAAACAGAGTTAAGTAGGAAAATTAAATTTTGTAGTTTGATATCTAAACTTATGAATAGGAAATGACATATTTATGTTATGTTGGAGGCATGCTTATTTATGTATACATGAAGAGAGAAACACAAAAAAGAACTAATAATCTGTTAAGAATCAAGGGCAGACTAGGATCTATCTAAAATTAATGCACATTTTAAAAACTGCTAGATAGGCATTAGATTTTTTTAAATAATTTTATTATACCCTATGTTTGTATTGTTATATTTTTTTTAATATACTGAATCTAAACATCAGTCTTTGTATATTCCACACCACACCCAACACCAGAGTACTAGTGCCTTTTACCCTCATCTTGTTAACACTTTCCCTAACCCCCTCCCATAGTCACAGTCTTGCATCCTATGAATTTTGTTGGTGTTTGTGAGTTTTTGGTACTTCCTTCCTTCCTTCCTTCTTTCCTTCCTTCCTTCCTTCCTGCCTGCCTGCCTTCCTGCCTTCCTTTTTTCCTTCCTTCCTTCCTTTCTTCTTCCACATACAAATGAAACCATTCTACACTTCTCTTTTTCTTTCTGGCTTATTTACTGAACATGATCCCTTGCAGTTCTATCCAGATTGTTGCAAAGGGCCCAATTTCATCTTTTTCAACAACTGCATAGAATTCCACTGAATATATATACCACAGCTTCCTTATTCAGTCATCTGTTGACAAGCATTTAGGTTGCTTCCATGTGATGGCTATTGTGGATTGTGCTACTAAAAACATAGGGGTGCAGATATTTTGTATATTCTGGGTATATGTTGTTGGATAATTTATATTTATTCTGTAAATACTCTTTTTTTCCCTCTCAAAGAAAAGCACTTTAAAATTCTTTAAGGATATTTGTAGAGGACAGCTGAAACCATTTCAAGTAAACAGATTTCCTTGCCTTTGTAAGGATCTTATATATCTTGAATGATTAACTGTGTAGTTCCAAGGGGAAAGAGAACTAAGAGAATGAGTTTAAGAACTGTCAAAAAGATGGGAAGTTGCTCCAATAAAGGAAAGATGTTCCAGAAACATTCCAAAAATAGCTGAGGAAAGGAGAAACTCTGTTCCAAACTCTATCAACGAAGTGGAGAGGCAAGAGATTCTTGAAGAGGTGGCTTAGTTGACTGGAATGCTTTTCTGATTGATCAAATGTCCTGTGCAAAACCCATCAGATACTATAAATAAAATTATAAATCTTTATAGAATTAAAATAACAAAAATATCTTAAAATATATTTTTAAATGTGGGCAATTCTGATGATAAATATATACATTAGTTGTAGATCACTGAACCAAATTTAGGACAGATAATTTAGAAATGTACAGTTTTCATATGTATAGAGATCAGAAAATATTTGTACCCTAATGTTCTGCTAGGTTAGAGCCTAAAGCAAAAGTAGCAGTTAGTAATACTGATCCATATCTTTATTTAAATCTGATATTTTGTATTATTTTTATTAGATTGCATGGAAATATTATTAATCTTGATTACTGAGGGGGTTTTTGGCATGCGCTGAACTTTTATACCTGAGAACATCTACTCACCTTGCCCTACAGCGATTGCTCTACATCTAAACTTTCTGATTACCCACAATGCCTAGAGAAGCCATATGGAAATAAATAACTCCTGGCTATAAAATCTAAAATGAGAAGAGTATGACAAATCTGATCTAGCATAATAGAGTACAATAAGATGTTTATTTCTGACTATAAACTCATCCCCCAAATTTTATTCCCTCTCCTCTCTCTCATTCTCTCGCTCGCTCTCTCTCTCTCTCATTCTCTCTCTCTCTCTCTCTCTCTCTCTCTCTCTCTCTCTCTCTCTCTCTCTCTCTCTCTCTCTCTCTCTCTCTCTCTCTCTCTCTCTCTCTCTCTCTCTCTCTCTCTCTCTC